>JAPMUY010001459.1:0-27500 GCA_026901105.3 Galaxias olidus
CCGTGACCACCAGGGGGAGCTGTAGATCAGCCATACTGTGAATACTACAGGTCTTCTGATGAGGGCTTGTAGGATTTCCGTGGGCCATTATTTGAAAAAAAGCACTTTGCCAGCATGTCTATTTATTCCTTAATGTTTTGCACTAAGTACCATCTGGCGCGATTAGTTTGCCGTGTTCAAACTCTCTCTCTCTCTCTCTCTCTCTCTCTCTCTCTCTCTCTCTCTCTCTCTCTCTCTCTCTCTCTCTCTCTCTCTCTCTCTCTCTCTCTCTCTCTCTCTCTCTCTCTCTCTCTCTCTCTGTCTTTCACGTCCCCCGTCACTTTAGCCCGTTCACACATGGAGCTTAACCTCTCCATCGCTCCATGGCTCTCGTTTGATCTCCAACGCTCGATTTTTTACCTTGCACTTACAACCACCCTCATCCCTCTCCGTATGACGAGAACATGTGTATGAGCTTGTAAATTATTTCTGTGTGTCTCAGTGTTAGGGTTCACGGACCAGCCAGACGAGCTGAGGGGTTTCCCCGTCCACACGTGCATTACAAAGGGCTCCAGGGGGTTTGGCTTCAACATCGTGGGGGGCAGTCGGCCCAGGGAGTTCCTCCAAGTCTACAGCGTCACTCCTGGGGGGCCCTCGGCTCTCAACACAGGTAGGACGGGGACCAAAGCGACACACACACACACACATGACAAACAATCACAAAGACAAACACACACACACACACACACACACACACACACACACACACACACACATATCAGTGTCATCTAAGAGGTCTACTGACGTGCTGCTTCAAGTGTTTTATTTTCATTCAGAAAATGACACTTGTTTCACTAAGGGACTGATAAACAGCAAAGATTTTGAGAAGAATCTATGAAATATATTTTATACATTAAATTCTACTCAATGGAGCCATACATTTTTTAGATAGACAAGCTTGATGTTTGGAATCAAACCATATTGTTTTAAAACTGTTGATATTTGGAGTAGGTGTATTTTTTAAACCAGTAGAAATATGTTTTTCTGTGTTATTGTGATGACAGTGAATATTATTATCTATGTTTTATAAGTTTGGCATGTCCATGTACTGCTGGGTTAAAAAGCCTAAACAAGGACTTCCCACCATAAAAAGTCACAAATAGCTGAGTCAGGGAGTCCGCCATTGTTATGGTCAGCTTAATACTACGCGTCAGGTACGTCATGAAACTGTGTTTACATGAGGGCTCACAATAAGCTGCAGCTGGCGTGCCAATAAGCGCACAACTCTCGTTTCATTCTTCTCACTCCAATCTCTCTCACTTTCTTTTTTCCCTTTCCTGTCCCCACCTCTCCCTCCATTTTTCCCCCGGGATTATAGCGTCGGGGGTGGGATTTTTCTGATCTCTCACCGAGAGCATATCTCAATCATTCCCTAATCCTAATGGCTAGCATGCCTTAATCTAGCTATCATTGTGCACGGCTACACGTACATATGCACAGTTACACGTTCACACACACACACACACACACACACACACACACACACACACACACACACACACACATGTACACACAACCACCCACACACACACGTACAGATGGTGAGCACTGGGGCCAGGCATCAGGAATATATGCTCCACGTAGGGAAAGAGCTATGGGGAGATCCAGTTCATATCTGCTAATAGGCTGCTAACCCTAACCCTTACCCTTACCCTAACCCTTACCCTACCCTAGGATGGGACCCAGTTCACATCTGCTAATAGGATGCTAGCCCTAACCCTTACCCTATAAGGGGACCCAGTTCACATCTGCTAATAGGATTCTAGCCCTAACCCTTACCGTTAGCTGAACCCTTACCCTTACCCTATGAGGGGACCCAGTTCACATCTGCCAATAGGATGCTAGCCCTAACCCTTACCGTTAGCTTAACCCTTACCCTTACGCTAGGAGGGGACCCAGTTCACATCTGCTAATAGGATGCTAGCCCTAACCCTTACCGTTAACTTAACCCTTAACCTTACCCTAGGAGGGGACCCAGTTCACATCTGCTAATAGGATGCTAGCCCTAACCCTTACCGTTAACTTAACCCTTACCCTTACCCTAGGAGGGGACCCAGTTCACATCTGCTAATAGGATGCTAGCCCTAACCCTTACCGTTAGCTTAACCCTTACCCTTACCCTAGGAGGGGACCCAGTTCACATCTGCTAATAGGATGCTAGCCCTAACCCTTACCGTTAGCTTAACCCTTACCCTTACCCTAGGAGGGGACCCAGTTCACATCTGCTAATAGGATGCTAGCCCTAACCCTTACCCTATAAGGGGACCCAGTTCACATCTGCTAATAGGATGCTAGCCCTAACCCTTACCCTAGGAGGGGACCCAGTTCACATCTGCTAATAGGCTGCTTTAGGGGGGATTAGTCACTCGGATTAGAACACACCAACGGGTACACGTGCGCGGTGCATTATGCATAAAGCGTTGCATTATGAACAGCTGCATGACCTGAATCTGCGAGTGACTTGGGGACTTGGGGAAACAGCAAAATACTGCCCTGTTACACAGCGCTGTAAAAACCACTGTGGAAAAGTAAAAAATATATACAGGAATAAATAATTTATAATAAAAGAAAGAAAAGAAGGGATTCATATTTGTTATGTTTCATGTTTGACACATTATGTTTTGAGCAGTGTTTTGAAAATAACATTATAATGCTGTAAATATATATATATATATATATATATATATATATATATATATATATATATATATATATATATATATATATATAGTGTGTAACTATTATTTTGCTGTCGACATCAGTCTTCCTCTCTCTATCATCCTAGCGGACCTCTTGGTCTACATCAATGACGTGTGTGTGCTGGGCACATCTCACAAAGAGGTGGTGGCCATGCTCCAGTCTGTGCCTGCGGGCCACAACGTGGAGGTGGAGGTCCGACGAGGCTACCCCATGCTCTACAACCCCGACGGCTGCCCCAAGCAGTCCCACCTCGGGCTAGCGGAGAGCCGAGAGCCCCTGCACCCGCCCACCACCATCTCCCAGCCCCAGCCTCAGTACCAGCATCTACCTCGCCTCCCCACACCCACTCCACAGACTCAGCACTTGAATCTCAACGGGGGCTTTCCCCACCACTATGATGAAGGCTACCTGGGGCCCGGTGTAGGGCCAGGGCTGGACGCCAATGGGAATGCCATGTCCAGCCCCCAGCGACTGCCTCCTCAGTATAGGCGCTCCAGTGCCAGTATAGCTGGGGGCTACACAAGCACTGTGCCACCCCCCAGCTCGCTGAGGGGGCTGGCCAGGCTGCAGTCCATGGACCACTCCCTGGCCAGTCAGAGCGACAGCGAGGTGGTATCTGCCATCGGATCACACAGGTAACTCACACACATGTACGCACGCACGCACTCACGCACGCACGCACGCACGCACGCACGCACGGACGGACGGACGGACGGACGGACTGACAGACTGACACACAGATACATAAACAGTTGTTAAGTCAGCTTTTTTTCCAAAGACACTTTCCACGTCATTACAAAATTCCATTTGGTCTTTGTGCAGGGCGTCCATGATCCGTAACCACAACAACAACTCCTTGTCAGCTCCCCAGCACCCCCGTCGTCATGGCTACAAGTCCTCCGAGAGCGACCTGTCCAGCTGCACCCTCCCCGTCTCCCACCTTCCTCTCCCCCAGGAGAGGAGACCCTCCTCCTCCCCTGGAGGCCCTGTGGGTGGAGGGGCCCACGCCCGCCTCTTCAGACCCCAGACCTCCCACCTCAGACCCCCTCCCACCCCGGACAGCCCCCAGCACCGGGCCTTCAATGGCTTCCACAGCAGCGTGAGCAGCATCAGCCCCAGTAGTATGTCCTCTCCGGGGGCCATGAGCGTGGCCAGCGGGGCGGGGGCTCCTGGAGCTCTCGGAGGAGGGGAGCTGGTGCCCGTGGCTCTGGGCCAGCAGAGCGAGGGGGGCCGGGGGCTGGGTTTCAGCGTGACAGCCGGGGGCCAGGGAGGTAGGCTGGCCGTGGTCAAGAGGGTGTGGGACCGGACGCAGTGCTCCTCCCTGCAGCCAGGGGACGCCATCGTCAAGATTAACGGCGCGGACGTGCAGAGTCTCAGCTTTGCACAGGTAACGATAGATGCTTTCACTAATGGTTTTTCAACACTCTAGAGCCAAGCCAAAGTACAATTTGATTTGTCATATTTTGATTCGCTCATCCTCTAAAAAGGATGCTCACTAGCAAGCCAAAGTAGAAGGCAGCTGGGATGATGGGGAAAACATTGACCTTGATGACATAAACCATGATTGGTCTGCATGAGCAGCTTACGTGGTGTGATAGCATTCACAGCAGCAGGGCACAGACTCTGAGAGCAGAGCCTGGACTGCCTTTTATCTCGTTTCCCATGGTTACCAGGGAGGAAAAGATAAATAGGGAATGTACTGATCCAGCACTGTGGAGGTCAGTGTGGACCAGCGGAGTATGAAAAGGACATGGCTGAGGAAAATGGAAAAGAAAAATAGAGGAGACAAAATTAACCTCTCAAAGAAAGAGGGTCAGACAACTGCATAATGACAGGGAGCACTTCAGGGGAATCTCTAAATATATGTTGTGTGTGTGATGTGTGCATATGTGTGTGTGTGTGTGTGTGTGTGTGTGTGTGTGTGTGTGTGTGTGTGTGTGATGTGTGCATATGTGTGTGTGTGTGTGTGTGTGTGTGTGTGTGTGTGTGTGTGTGTGTGTGTGTGTGTGTGTGCGCACGCATGCGTGTGTGTGTGCGCGCCTGCGCTCCCCCTCCTTAGGTCCAGAGAGTTCTGCAGGAACACACCAAGCAGGGAGAGGTGGTCCTTTTGGTTTACAGAGGAGGTAAACCAACACCTCACACAGTTGGTCTACACGTTGTGACTTGAATGTTGTACCCCTACCCATACAACTGCTCTATAGATAAAATATCTCTGTGATTCTTTTCCTCTCCGTATATCAGGGACCCATCGTTCCTCCATCTCCCCAAATTCAGTCCGGAGACTCCCGCCTCCCCTCCTCCGGCCCCCTCCTCCACCCGTGGCCTCCGACAACCCCTCGCCGCCCCCCAATGCCCTACCTCAGCCCCGCCACCTGTCAGCCAGCAGCAGCCCTCCTGCATCCCCAGCCCTGCTGCACTCCTCTCTGGTCCAGAGCACCAGCTTCCTGGAGTCCGTGCCGGTCACCCTCACCATGCAGCCCAAAGACTGGATGAGCTACGGCCCGGAGGATGAGACGGACCGGGGGCTTGCGGCCGCCCCGAGCCCAGGGCAGGAGGAAGGGCAGAGCGGGGGTCGAGCCAGACCACCGCGGGGGTTTGACGTGGAGCTGAGGCGGAAGGCCGGTGAAGGATTTGGGTTTGTCGTCGCCTCGCAGGACGTGGAGAATGGCAAAGGTGAGGCTGCTGACATGTAGACAGAACCGGATAAGGAGGCTACTAAAGATGTCTTTCATTTTGATGTCAGATTACAGACAAGAATATCTTTTTACACACAATTTGCATTAAATATCCTCGAGATCAAAGATTCCCTATTTGGTATCAGGAGTCTTGCTCAAAACCACAATTTGTTCAAGGCCCGTTCCTGCCGCACATTATAACGATAGCATCCATAGATGACATGGGATTTAGCAGGTTTTAGAGAAGGATTTACAGTTCATTATTTTTGCCCTTTAGAGGGAAGGAAAGTTGTTATTTTTCAAATGGATGCTTCAGTAAATAGATAAAACTGTAGATTAAAAGTGGTCAATATGGCGGCATGCCATTGGCTGAGTCACGATGCGTCAGAGACCCTCTAATGCCCGTCCCGTTGTCCCGCCCACGCCTCAAGTCCCTGTTAATCCCCGCAATGATGTCATTTTCTGCATAAAGCACGGGCCCTTGGGTTAAAGGACGCTGTTTGTAGAGACATAACTTAGCCCCAATGGTCTTGTTTTATTTAGGCAGCTAATGTTGGCAGGGGGGCTCCTTGTGTGCAACGTTGGTGTTTGGCTTTGAAAGTCCTCCATTGTTAAAAGTGTCCTATACCACACTGCTTACTTTATTATCCGGTTGTAAATATGCTTGCTGAAGGGCATCTCTCACCACTCTCAACCTGCATTTAAAGGCATTTTCTTTGGCGTCAGACACCAGCATGAAAAAATAACGTTCATTTGACTTTAAGTTGAAAACACAAACACTTTAGATGACGTCAAACTGAATTTGAATTCAGAGTTGATTGGCTCTGAATTCTAACTGATATTTTACTGTGAACGTGAACCTGGGATACTGTTTGTTTATTTGCGTTTATGTTTTTGTTTTCATACCTATTTTATTTTTCAAGTGATCACTCACACACGTGACTGTGTGTGTGTGTGTGTGTGTGTGTGTGTGTGTGTGTGTGTGAACTCTTGTGAAAATCGATGGAATCAATATTCCGATTACCTCGCTCAGAGCCCCGTGGCACAGGGCTATTAGGAGGCAAGCCTCACAGGTTTTATGTGTGTCAGGGCTCTTTGTAAATCACCCCTGTCAGCTCCGCTCTATCCTCCGACAGAATAACCTTCTGCTGACAAAAGAAAACACACTCGGTCCCCCACTAGCCGTTATCTTACACTGCATCTCTATCAAGTCGCCGTCTCTGTCAGCATGTGGACATTGCAAGGAGAACAACACCTTTATTAGCGACGTGGCACAGGGTTTTTGGTAATGGTGTGCGTGTACAAGTGATGGATAGCCTTTCCCCTTCACCCCCCTCCTCTGTTCACGGCGCTCCCTCTTTTCCATTTTGATGCAATTCAATTTGCCTGATGGGCCGTGCGGAACACACACTTAGGTTGTCATGGCGTAGATTATGGCTGTAGGTCCACCTTCCTCTCTCTCTCTGCAGTAGCCGCCTTTGTTTCACTGGGTCTCATCCAGCTGCTGTCAGTCTATTACTCCTCACTCTCTCTCCTCTTCTTTCTCTCTTTTCTCTCTCTCTCCTCTCTCTCTTGCTCTCATTCTCTCTTTTCCCTCCCTTGTTTCCATTGCCCACTGGCTCCTCCCACCTCTCTCCCTTAATACGTCTCTCCGTCTATCCATCTCTCCATTCCACTCTCTCGCTCCATCTCTCTCTCTCTCTCTCTCTCTCTCTCCATGCCTCTCTCTGCCAGGCTCCCGCCCACTCTCTCTACACCCCCCCTTTTGCTCTGCAGCAAACGGATTCAGTCTGCTTTCTCCAAAGATTAAAACTCTCTCACCCTTTCACCTGCTTTCTCTCTCTCTCTCTCTCTCTCTCTCTCTCTCTCTCTCTCTCTCTCTATCTCCTCCCTCTGAATGCTTTAGAGAAACGCTACGCTGAGCATTACCTCTGAGCAGGAGCGAAACAGCGGTGACATGTTTTAGTTTCCTTGTTGATCCGCCGCCTCACATGCCTGTGGCTCTGCTCCTCCACACCCTGTCCTACTGGAGTCTAGGATTGCTTTTCGTCTCTCCCTCTTCTCGCGCCATTCACCGAATCATGTTGGAGAGACTGCAGTCTGCTTTGAAAACTGTCAAGGACTCGAAACGTAATTATGGCCCTTTGTTGGTTTCCTTTATAGCACAGTGCTAGGTAGCTTTGGATTTGTGATAGTTTCAGTTATTCTACGCTGAGCTGTTGTTGTTTTTTCTTTTTGTTTGCTTGTGTTGCCTCTGTGTGTGTGTCTGGTGAAAGTTTGATTATCGGTGATGTAGTATGACACACTGTTAGCGCAGGGCCCCTTTGGGGTTGATCGACAAAGTTTGAGCCACAGGCTCACTCAACATTTCATAATTAGAAGTGCGCTAATCAAGTGGCGCAAGTTGATCCAACCGCAGTTTTGAATGCAGTTGATAATATTATTATCTTATTCATATTATATTATCAATTCTCAGTTTAATTCTTCAGTAGGTACATGTGAAGATAGGAAGCAGTTTAGCAGAAATAAAGATAGCAGACAGCTCTAGTCATTTCACGGCGGCAGGAGTAGCACTGGTCCCCACCGATGCGGTAACTTTAATGGATCCGTCAACAACCCCAGGATTAGCATTAGCGAGTGAGCGGCACCACAACAAAATCCATGTGCACAATCCCCATGTATAATCCCAACAAGCGCTCATGGAAACGGTGCGGGGCAGATTTTGTTTTTCTCTCTTATTTGCTCTCCCCTGTTTCAAGCACGTACTAGGTATCCCTCTGCCGGCTGTGTGTGGCCGTGTGTGTGTGGTCGTGTTGCCGTGTGTGTGTGTGTGGCCGTGTGCATCTCTGCACCGCCTGATGCATCTGGGGGCAGCAGAGGGAGAGGGAGGGGGGGGAGGGGTGTCTAACAACAACGGTGGTTAGGCAGGCAGGCAGGCGGGCTGGGAGGAGGTAGGCAGGGGAGGGGAGATGAATGGTGATCAGTGCAGCAGTGTCTTTAAAGCAGGCAGACAGCCCGTTCAGATGCTGCTGCTGCTGCTGCTGCTGCTGCTGATGCCGGTCGTAATGCACCGCCGTGGGAGGGGACACTGGACAGACAGGAGGACAAGGAGAGCCAGAGGAAAAGACACATTATTAGATACAATGTCGTCCATTCAGATGTATGTGTCTGTGTGTGTGTGCGGGGGGGAGGGGGGGGGGGGGTTTGCTTCTGAATGGTTGCGTGTCTAGCTCTCTTCCTCTCTTTACTTTCTCTCTCTCGAGATCTCAGCTTGCATGTGTGAGTGTGTGTGTGTGTGTGTGTGTGTGTGTGTGTGTGTATGTGTGTCTGTCTGTGTGTGTGTGTGTGTGTGTGTGTGTGTGTGTGTGTGTGTGTGTGTGTGTCTGTGTGTGTGTGTGTGTGTGTGTGTGTGTGTGTGTGTGTGTGTGTGTGTGTGTGTGTGTGTGTGTGTGTGTGTGTGTGTATGTGTGTCTGTGTGTGTGTGTGTGTGTGTGTGTGTGTGTGTGTGTGTGTGTGTGTGTGTGTGTGTGTGTCTGTGTGTGTGTGTGTGTGTGTGTGTGTGAGAGAGAGAGTGAGAATGTGTGTGTATTAGGGAGAGCGCAGGTGCCAGTGTTCATTCATGTCAGGGGTGTGCATGTTGGAACATTAATTTGAGATCCGTGTTGTATCACTGATGTATTATGCATGATAAGACCATTTGGAAAGAACGCAGCCGTTGCTTTAACTTGACCTGATTACTGTTTTCTGCCTGGGTCACCCAGATTAGGGCCCCGATTTGGAGACACGTCCCCCGGCTATGCTTCGCAACTCTGGCTGGACACTCTGGAAGTCTTCATCGCACGCCGAAATATTCATACCCCTTCCCAATTAAAGTGATCACTCAATGGCAATTAGTCTAAGTTTGGAAATGCTATATTTGAAAAAGAAGAAGTCAAAGGAAGGGGGACTTTCTGGTACTGCTAAAAGGGTGTGTGAACTTGTGTGTGAGTGGGTGTCTGCATCTGGGGGTGCCTGAGTTTATGTTGCGTGACAGGTTATATAAGGGCCCTGGCAAGACGGCCGAGGTCCCAGCTGTTACTAAGGCGACAGAGAGGTCCTAGGAGAGAGAGAGGCGTTGGGTGTGGGAGGGAGGAGGAGGGACAGGGGACACGAAGAGAGGAAGAGGGAACTCAAGACCAAACTGGAGAGAGATGTGCCTGACGAAGGGCTCTGAGAGGCTTTCTGTGTGAGAGATTAATTAAATGAACAGTTATTTTTAGATTATTTAGTGGGGAGGAGATGGGGGGAGTGATTTATTTTTAATCAACATCGACTCTTTTCAAAGTTTATTTGTTTTTGGGATCGGAGTTAAGAAATGTGGTTGGTTTTAATGAGAGAAAAGATGGGCCCTAATTAAAAGCTGACATCACTCGCCAGTACTCAATAACTAACTTCAAGTAATAAAGGCACAGTTCTACTAACAGTCAAGCACACAAACACACACATACACACACACACACACACACACACACACAAACACGCACGCACACACGCACACACACAGCCCGTCACCCTAGTTGCACTCTAATGCTCATCACTGTAGAGCTGAGAACGAGTCAGATTGAGTGATGTGTTTTCAAGGCTGTGAAGCTGGGGTGCAGTAGCTGGGAAAAGCACAACATTATTTTCCCCCGCACAGAAGTGAAAAATGTTGTGGCGCAAGTACGACGTCAAGGGTAAGGCTGGGCGTCTATTTGTGTCTTCTGGCCTTTTCTGGGCTTCTCCATCGCTTATATTATGCTAATATAGATTTTGGTTTTCTAGTTGAGGGAGAGTGAGATCAACTGAGGCGAAGATCAAACTGTCAAGCCAAAAAAGAAGGAAAGTCAAAACACCTGAATTTAAACGTACACATTGCTTCTGGTTCAGCCGTCAAAAGATAAAGGCAAAGACACAGAATTAGGAGAAAGGCTAGTACTCTTAAGGAAGATTGATTAACATGGTTCCCAGTTAGTTCGAACAAAAAGACATGTGTTGATTGATGTCGAGATGAAGGTGAAAGCGAGAGCATTTCAAGGAGATGGACAGTGTAGAGGAAGGGGGGAGAAGGAAAGAAGGGGGGAGAAGCTGTCATTTATTAATGTAACCTATGCCCAAAAAAAATGCAGCCAGATCAGAATTACTGTGTGTTTCAGGGATTCTGGCACGTCTCCTTGTAGTTCAATCTTGGCTCTTCTTTTTATTTATTTTTTAAATGTTTTTATATATCTTCTTGTAACTCTAAGCTCTCTCATTCATCACTGATTTAGATGATCCTTCCATTAAAGGGAACAATTACGGCAGAATTTTTTTTTTCGGTGGACGAATTGGTTTTTAAGTCTGGGGATAGTCTTAAAATATCCCTACTAAAAGTGTCTTGTGATAGAAAAGAAAAACATTTCACTTTGCGTTTTAGATGATTGTAAGTGTCCGACAGGAACCTGCTGACTCTCGTTATTATTTTTTCTTCCCCCTCTCCTTATATCTAGCTGCCTCCCTCCTCCCTCACCGGTTTGTGACGGTGCGTCGGGGCAGCCCTGCCGCACGGAGTGGTCAGATCCGCCCGGGGGACCGTCTGGAGGCAGTGGAGGGGCGCTCGGTGGTTAACCTCCCGCACCGCGAGCTGGCCCACATCCTGCGGCGCGCGGGGAACACGCTGCGCCTCACCATCGTCCCCCGGCCCAGCACCTGTGAGTCCGGAGCAATCAACAGATCGCTCTCTCTCTCTCTCTCTCTCTCTCTCTCTCTCTCTCTCTCTCTCTCTCTCTCTCTCTCTCTCTCTCTCTCTCTCTCTCTCTCTCTCTCTCTCTCTCTTGCACACACACACACACACACACTCATACACACACACGCACAGGCATTTTCACTTGCACATACTGTTAAGTAGTAGTAGCATAAAATATGACGCAATATACTGTAGTACTGCACCAAATTTAAACCTCAAACAATCTTCCTCCTTTTCTCCTAGACTCCTCCAGCTTATCAGAGTCCACAGAATTTGACCCCAACCACAGAAACCGGAAGGGTCACAGGTCACGACCCAAGGTGAGGGCAGAGGCCACTTAATATCCCTGACTGAGTATCTGCACGTCGTAGACCACAAGATTGTGTCTTTTGCAGACACCTTCTGTCTCTCTCTTTTTTATGTTGTTTAAGAAATGGTTAAGAAATATCGATTTGATTAGTGGAGTAGTTGCCTAAGCACTGAGCACTTTGCAGTTATCTAAGCACTTTGCATTAGCTGCTGCTGCCAGTTTGAGATGTTTCTGTCCAAAGGTGATGATCTATAAATTAACGTTGCTCCCCTGAAACCGCATCACACGTCCATTCATTCTTCAGGCTACTCTATGAAAGGCCCAGTTCCGAGCATAAAAAAAAAAAAAAAAAAATCTAGCTATTCACACTCTTTGGTTATTCCGGCTTGACCGCTGCGCGCTCTTAAAGTAACAGTCACCCGTTTCCTGTGTAAACCACATCTAATACTAGGATGCAACATGAACATTTGCTTTTCCTTCTCAATTAATAAATCCCCTACTTATGTGCCTTTCATAACCCACACATCCGCACACCTAACCTCGCTCCCTCTCTTCCTGCATGACTCTAGATAATAATAAACTAGGATGCAACATGAAAGATTGCTTTTCCTTCTTAATTAATAAATCCCCTAGCCTCCTTCTCTGTCTTTCATAACCCACATGCCTAACATCACTCCCTCTCTTGCAGCATGACTCTAGGTACTACAGTGTGAACCTGGACCGTGGCCCCACAGGGTTTGGCTTCAGCTTGCGAGGGGGCAGTGAGTACAACATGGGCCTGTACGTGCTGGGACTGATGGAAGGGGGGCCTGCTTCACGGAGCCATAAAATACAGGTAGAGCAGCGTGTGAACTGAACGTTTTTGTGTACATTCAGTTGTGTCAGTTTTTTATACTCTGTATATTATGTAAAAAAAAAACTAAATTTCATTAGAGATGTGTGACTAAAGCATGGTCTTCAAAAGACACAGCCATTTGATTAAAACTCCATACAGTGCATTTCTTTTAAAACACACTTTAAAAAAACGCACACTGTCTATAGTTTATAAGATGTTTGAATCCTGACGTGCTCCAGGTGAGCGACCAGCTGGTAGAGATTAACGGGGACAGCACTGCCGGGATGACCCACAGCCAGGCAGTGGAGCAGATCCGCCGAGGCGGCCATCGCATTCACCTCGTCCTGAAGAAAGGCAACGGCTACGTCCCAGACTACGGTAAGACCCTAGGAGAGAAGGACTGTATGAGGTACTCTTTGCAACTGCCATTTAAAAAAAATTGTTGCCAAAGGAGTTTTGGACAGGTTTGTAAAGTGTCTAGGTTCAAATGGTTTTATTGGCATCTTGAAGGCATAGGGAAAGACTGGGCAACACCCATGATATCAGTCTTCTCCCCAGGATATTAGTAATTTTCTGTGAGGAACGGTGTTGAAAGATCTGCCAAGGATGAAAAGATGATAACAGGAGAAGTAATGGGCCGTATAGCTGAAAGCAATTCACTGTTTATCAACTGTCAAACTGCTGTCGAGCAGCTTGGGTGTTTTGGGCTTGTGACTCCTTTTCTATTCATCAGCTAACAATTGTCTTCTCTTGTTGCTTTCGTACCTGTTCTCTTCTGTCTTTTAATATTTATTTGGATTTCTTTTCTTTTCTTATTTTTTCCCCCCCAAAAAAATGTCTTCTTTCTTATCCTTTTCTTCCTTTCATATCTTCATTTCTTCATTTCACATTTAACTTTTCTTTAAATCTTCAACTTTGCCCTGCTTGTCCTTTTCCTGTCCGTCTTTTTCTCTTCCTCTTCTCAGTGGAACTCTCCAGTCTGTCTCTTTGTATGACCAACTCCAAGCTAGGCGAGCCTTGCTTCTACGTCATTGGGCGGACAGAGAATACGCGGTTGGTAATTGTTCCAGTTAGTTCTCCCATTTTTCTGTCTCTACATTCTCTACACACTGTGGCCAGACACATCCACTCCTGTTGTTTGTTTTTGCAGTCCTGGTACAACACACCTGTTGTGTCGTTTGTGTTATATATCCGTCCCATTCACACGTAAAGTAAATGCTTTGCTCCAAGAATACAGAATGTACTTTTAATGTAGAAGTATTTCACTGATTTAAGACCTTGTAGTTAGCGTTAAATGTCCAAGTTCAGAATACCATCAGCAACATTCAACAAAATGGATGGGTCTCAATAAAAAAAAATTATCAGGTCTGTGACTCTTCAGTCATAATCCACTCTGAATGTGTGTCTCTGATGATGCAATACAAAGATAACCCAATCCCTCTGTGTCTGTCCTTGGATTTCTGTAATCTGCCATCAAATCAGATGGCTCCTAATGCTATCCTCTTAAACCTTCTATGGGACTGACATTACGATTCAACTGCAAATATTTACTATGTGTATTTGTAACAAAACCTTATTTATTCAGTGGACAAGTTATGGCAGCAGCTGTTGCACAACTTCACGTAGCCATGATAACAGAGGGATGCACTCGGTGAACTCTTGCCACATAATCCCTGGCAGCGTTCTCGATCTCACCGACCCTTACCTACTTATTCTTACTTTCTCCCCCTACCTCCCTCCCTTCCACCCTACTTCCCTGCCTCCCTCCCTCCCCTCCCGCATTCCTTTCCTCCAGGCCCTGAGCGCCGAGTCACCTCCTCCTCACCCCTACACAGCCCCGTGCACCCGGGTTTGGCTGCAGTAGAGCCGGCTCGGCGCAGGGCCCACAGCAGCCCCCGCACCAAGAGGAGTGCCGGGTCTTCCAGAGGGTCCTCCGGTGGGAGAGAGAGGAGGAGAGACAGGAGGAGGGAAGGAAGGAGAGGGAGGAGTGAGGGATCAGCGGAGGAGTCGGAGGGAGAGAGCCCGGCTGATTCTGATCCAGACGAAGAGGAGGATGGAAAGCAAGGGGACAGGAGGAAGAGGCGGAACAAAAGATGCTCCCAGAGTTTACCGAGACACACAACCCGTAACCGCGACAACCAGGAAGCGAGGAGCAGGAAGAAAAGAGAGAGGGGGCGCAGTCAGGGGCGGGAAAGCGAGCTGCTGGAGGACAGGGAAGGAATAGAGGCGGAGAGAAGGGACAGAGCAGAAAGGGAGGAGGACGAGGAGGAAGGGTCAGACGACGTCTTCGTAGAGGAGGAAGAGGAAAAGAACAGACGGATAGTCGGGGAGGAAAAGGAAGAGGAGTTTGAACGTAGAGAGGAGCCAACCCATCCTACCAGCCTTCCCATCCCTAGTCCCAACCACCGACGACCATCGCCCAAGCAAGACTCAGAGGACGAGAGAGAGAGAGAAAGGGCCAGAAGAGCAATGGAGAGAGAGAGGGAGTTAGAGAGCCGGCAGCGGAGTGAGAGAAAGAGGTCGTCTGAGGGTGAAAGAGAGAGAGAGCGGGCGAGGGCAAACACCCAAAGAGAGGAGGATGAGCGGAGAGAGAGAGAGACGGAAGAGAGACTAAAGCGCCGCTCAGCTCTGGCGTCGCCCGCCCCCTCCTTGTCACACGCAGCCCCCTTCTCCTTCCTCACCTCCGCGCCGTCCCACCGTCCCGAGGAAGACTGTGACGACATCCGGTCCGAGTCGGGGACCAGCAGCTGCTCCGACGGCAGCACCTCTGCCGCCAGCATCTCCGGCTTGTCTCTCATGGGATACGACCAGCAGAGGGTGCTGCTCGTGCTGCCGGGCCCCTGGCTCACCCCCAGGAAGGAGAGGATGGCCCAGGTCATGGAAGAGGAAGGCCTGCCCGGAGGGGAGAGAGAACCAGGGGGAGGAAAAAAGGCCGTCTCCTGACTGTCCCAACCAGAGTAGGGAATACCGTTTAGGGAAGTGTTTTGTTGTTGTTATTATTTGTCATTATAAGTTTAATGTCTTTCTACACATCCACTGTACAGTCATGTATATTCTTTGTGCCTTTTCGACGGTTGGTTTCTTAATCGACGTCATGATGAAAAATGGTAACTGAGGTTAATCGTTGCTGGGGGGAAAACAAATTAGGGAAAGTCTCCTAAGTGCTCCTGTGAAACATCAGTCAGCGAGTCTTCCTCTACATCACGGCTCTTATCTTGTTGGTATGTGTAGCAACGTCCCATCCACTTCCACGACAGCAGCATCACTTCTGGCGAACATGACAGATGGAAACTCAACACCCTGGTTTAGGACAACTTTCTCCTCCCAGATTGCTTCCTGAAGGATATGATACCACAAAGGCAAACAAAACACACACACACACGCACACACACACACACACACACACACAGAGAGAGAGAGAGAGAGAGAGAGAGAGAGAGAGAGAGAGAGAGAGAGAGAGAGAGAGAGAGAGAGAGAGAGAGAGAGAGAGAGAGAGAGAGAGAGAGAGAGAGAGAGAGAGAGAGAGAGAGAGAGAGAGACACACACACACCCAGACAGACACTGTTGTTCCCTCTTTATCACCCTCTACTGTAGAAAGCCAACATAAACATTCAGTTGTACCTTGGGCCACAGAGCAATAATACTGCAGCAATCTGATAGGTCAACATCTACTTCAACTGGACAAACATATCAGCTAAATGGAGAATGCGGACGGTACTTCCTTTAAAACAGATTCTGTTGGTGCTCCTATTATTCATCAATTTATTTGTCAATTATTTGTTTTGTTAAGGGTCACCACTGTCAAAACACCCACCTATACCTACAGCACCATTATTATTGGACCATTATTATTGAAACAAAGGAGCGCACTCCTACGAGTATTTTAGCTTCACCCAGCTTTGTCCAGGCTTTCTAGTCATTGGCACGGTGACACAACACGAAGGCAAAGCAACCAGATTGCCTGGCTACACAAGGCTAGGATATACTGTAAGCTGTTGATGTGTTTTTGATGGGAATAAAAACACATCTGTTACTCCTCCCTTCTCCATTCGTACACTTGCACAGACTCATGAAATTTCCCAGTGGTTTCTGACTGTTTGATTATGAATTGTTTAAAACAGATTCCTCAACCAGCGTTAGCTGTGTATCTAATGTAAATATTTGTATAAAAAAAATAGATTGACAAAACCTATTGTAAATACTGTGTTAAATACTAATAAATTAATTGAAGCGCTAATTTGTATATTGGTAATGTAATACTATATATTCTAATAAGACACCAACATATAAATGTCAATATTTATATACTGTAATGTGTGATTCTAAAGGAACTCTACCTATTATGAACTACCGAATATTAACTGTAACGGATGGAGAACTATTTATTGTATTTGTTTTCCTGTCACAAATATTTCATCATGGCCTGTGTGAAACTTCCGGAAACAAACAGAATATTTGCCAAAACGATGCTTTTCAATTTACTGTTGTGCTCATGTTGTGTGTCCAACATAAGAACAAGACCACTGTTAGAAAGTGTTGTGCTCTCTTGTGCCACATACAGTTGCCTTGGTAACATAAACACATTATTGTCCTAACCCCATATTTTTCTAAACCCTGACTGTGATGTATGTGGGTGTGCATACCATTACAATTATGCTGCCTAAGGTCCTAATCTCCAATATTCTACTTAATTTCTACACCTCTAATGAACCTCTAAAGAACCTATAATGTCTTTGATGAGAATATCAAATTATTCCATTCTATGAATCATACTGAAGTTTAAGATGACAAATTCAACGTGAGTAAATTGTAAGATGTATGTTATTTTTGTACAGTTATTTCAATTTCTCAGGTTTCATGATAGTGTTTTAAATAGATCAGTATAAAATCTAGGATGACACTGTTCCCTGGCCTATAGAGTATAATTATGGTTATGTTTCAGAGTACTGGAGGCTTCTCTGCCGTTGATCACGTAACATGGCAACAGTAAACCAGTAAGTGATGGAATAGGTCATACTGTTGACTGTTATTTGCCACAATCAGATCTAATCTGCTTAAGCTTTAATTGAAGCTAATTTTTAAGTTAATTTAAAGTTTGTTCTGTATCATATGGTTCTGAGTAGTGAATTGCTCGAGGTGCCATGCTAATTTGTTTCTTATCACCACTACAAACCGACAATTGCCATCAGGCTGTCGACAGGGAATCCAATGGCCACCTGACCCATTAGAACCGTTTTTGTTGCATACATACATACATACATACGTATGTGTCAATACTTACATACATAGGCTACATAAATGAGACTTATTTCTAATGTTTGAAAATATTTTTTTTAGGTTGTTATTTCTTAAAGAATATATTCCTAAATGCATATTAACTCAGATAAACTGCTAATAAACTACTATTTGTTTGAATTGTCTTGTGATTTTATGTAATCGTCACACTGCATGTTTAGTTACCAACTACATGCAGCAGATGGCAGCAAAAGGTTACCAACTTGAATACATGGGTTGAGGGAACTGGAAGAATGATTGTGATGAGTCGCCTACTTAGGCTACTTAAATACCCGCAGCTTCTCAATGTGTGGCGGTGTAAGAGTGGTCGTCTTAATGGCACATGACATGAGGACATAACGTCCTTCACTCTCAAACACTCTTGACCATGTCCATCACAGATAGCCTAACTGAGTCACAAAGGCTTACGTAAACCAAGCTTGAGGGGCTCTTAAAGAGGGGTAGGTAGTGATGATTTGCACAGTTGCAAAGGGATGTAAAATATAATGACAAAGACTTCTTCAGAGTGTATTCAAATGAAGCAAAATATGTGGATTTGTGGTTGCAAAGGAAATGCAGAAGGGATAATGCCTGGACCTTTTGTTTCAAATGAATAATTGAATCTGCTGTTTTGAAAAAAGCATGGATTTCCCATATGACCACAGGGACCAGTCGGACCACCACTTGCTTTGGCTAATATTAGCACCGTAGATACTCTAAAATGAAAAAATAACCAACGTGGGGAAAACAAGACGGTTGTTTGAGTGCGCTAAGCAGAGTAGCTTTATCTACGCACTCTGGGTCTCAGTTCAAATTGGGATTTAAGGCAATGAGAGGCCTAGTTAGGTAATCTAATCACACAAAAAAATAACTCCACAACGAGGTCCGTTCAGCCCGTACGAATTCAAACAATTGAACTCGAAAGAAAATCCTATTATGGTAGTTTAGTCCATCCTACATTTTTTTTTACCATGCACCAAAATAAATCGGTAATAGCGAGCCAACTGTTTTCACTCTTCATCAAGCTTATTTTTGTCATACCAAACAATCTTAGTAAGCATCTAGCATGCAATTTAGTCATATTATGCCGACTGGTAAGTACATTTCCAGTTGTTTTCCAAAGGCATGTATTTTAATAATTGGCTACTGTTGCCTTCACGAGCGCTCCTGATGCGCACTCTTCTCAAGAGCGCTCCTGAACAGCGCGCGCACATTGCAGTTCGGAGACGCAAAGGAGTTGCAGTTCAGAGATGCAAAGGAGTCTACTCAATCGTATGTATTGCTGTGTTGCGAGAAAATACAGAGCGCCCTTCCTTTATGGATTACTTTTGAGTATACATGTATGTACATAAAAAATCTGTCTGATAAAGCATTTATGCAATCGGATATTATCCGTTGGGAAACAGAAGGGGAAACAGGATAGTGTTTGAAATGTTGCCACCGGATCAGCGACGTGCATTTCCAACACTCAAGAGTGAGTAATTACGAATATTTGAGAATTTTGGACATACAAAATCCTCTTTTGATAACAAGTTGGACTATCCGAATATCTGTAAGAGCTCTCAAATTCAGATTATATTTGTGATGGATGCGTGACGTGGAGTTAATAACTGCACTCCTTTTGGACAAGCACTTCGGCAAACGAATTCAATTCAAGGTACCCGAATGTGGATTGAACAGGGCACGGGAGAGGATTTGGACCTCAACTATGAACTGAAGCAGTTGTCTATAGTCTCTACTTTGTCTTTTACAGCCCAGGTTTAGTCATGGGGTGAAATCGACGATGACAGATATTGGGGATAATCTGCGTGGGAGGGGAAGATGGAATATTCTATATTATATTAAATTGGACAATGCCTGCTAATTAGTAGAGGATCCTAAGGGATTTTTTTTGGGCTGTGCCCCCTCTTCCCTTTCCCTGCTGCTGTCGATAGTCTGTGTGATCAATCTATCTTGGAGAAACATTTCGCTGCCTTTCTCTTGTGATGAAATCAAAGTTGGATGAAAAAACATTTGGTTTAAGGTAATTAGGAGGGTGCAATGGCAAGAGTCAGTTGTGTGGAGGATGTTTTGATCACTTATTTCAATCTTCACGATTCCAGACTGTGTTCCTTTTCACTGTGTTTTTGGTGAGACATTCTTTTTTTCATTATGGCCAGGCTGTTATTGATTATAGATTTCCCCAAAAACGGCCCATACGCTGGCCCTTTATTACCTTTCTCCTTCTCCCTCTCTTTCATTTCTGAAGTGATCGATCTCTCATTTTGATTTTTAAGATGCAGAACACAAAGACTTTAAATGTTCAGCTAATCCTTCTCACTTGTAACTTTACCCTGATCTGGAACATTGAACCATTCTCCTGGTATAGTTATATCTCCAATGGAAGAAGACACTGAGAAGATATAACCTACTATAATATTCAGTTGTGAGGTTCCAGGACATGTAATCCAACGGAAATCCACATTTTTGAGGCCTCCTCAATTTAAAGCCCTTCTTTGAAACCCCCCCAATTTTTTAATCTCCCCCAGCTCCCCCTGTTCATCCCTCCCACCCCCCCCACTCATCAAGGTTGGTGGGGGGGTTGGATTTGGCGTTTCCAGGCATCTGGTTGCCGGGTGACCCAAGCCCGTTGCCATGGAGTCGAGCCCCGAGAGCCCTAACCGGGCCGTGGAGTACCTCCTGGAGCTCAACAACATCATCGAGAGCCAGGCCAAGCTGCTGGAGAGCCAGCGTCGACGCATCGAGGAGCTGGAGGGCCAACTGGATCGAGTCAGCCAGGAGAACCAGGGCCTGAGACTGGAGCGCGCCACGCCTCAGACCCCCGGACCCGGCCCCGGACCCGGCAGCAGCAGCGCCGACATCCCGGAGCAGAACCACAACAGCCACGGCAGCCAGCCGCTTACGCTCCCCATCCACCCTGGCAGCGGGGCTGGCGGCGGGGCTGGCGTTGGCAGTGGAACGACGGTGGTGACCCCTGCGGCGGTGGCGGTAGCGGCGGCTGCGGTGGGGCCTGCCCCCGTGCCTAGCAGGGAGAGGAGGACCCACACCCGGCTGACCCGAGGCATGTCCTGCAGCTCGGTGGGCGAACGAGAGCGGCCGGAGCGTACCGACAGCACCGACACCAACACCAGCTCCACCATCCGCAGGAAGTGAGTTCTATGTTGTGGTTCACGTCCCCTCACCCACCTACCCACCCCTCCACCACCACCCCTAACCTCTATGGACCACCCACTGGGGAGGGTCAGTGTGGCTTAATGAAATGTAATGGTGTGTCTATGACGGTCCTGTTGTTGACATAACTAGTTGCACATTGGTCGTTTTGGTAGTAAAGACCAAAAGCATATAATGCATTTCCATTGACTGCAATGGGTTAAACGTCTGAAAGAAAAAGAGTTAGGACATAATCTTACGGGCAAAAAAAGTTCAAATCTTACTTATAAAATGAAAAAAATTGTTGAAACAGCCTCTTATGATGAAAAAGTGTTAAGACGGCAAGAAAAGCTCCAGTATTGCGCGCTATTTAAAAACTATTGCACTGCATTAGTCTGGTATCGTTAAATGAGTTTATCTATTCTATCGATTCTATAAGTGTGGACCATTGGCGGAGAAAGTGACAGGATAATTAAAATAATCATCCACGAGTTGAGGCATACACCGGCGCGATTACATGTGTCCGTGGGTGTGCGCAGGTTAATGGGTGCACGCGAGGGAAAGAGAGAAATGTATAAGGGAGAGAAAGTTTAACCATGGCAGAGAAACTCACCTCAGCCTTAACCTGAAAAGTGTAACTTCAGCCAGTGCATTGTATATGGAGTGTGTGGGATGTTCTGCGTGGTATCTTGTGCGTGCGTGTTTCTTCCTGTGGGTGCTTTCATTGGATGAGGAGGTCTATTCTGTCTCCCTTGTTGGGGGTCTCGGGAGCAGTGTGGAGAGAAAAAAAATAATATGATTTTGATGCATTGTGTGAGCTGTGTAGGCGTCAACCTGTTTAGAATTCAATGCTGTATAGACGGAGGAAAATGGCGCGTAGTTGTGTCAGAACACTTCCTGGTGGGAGACTGACTCTTGATTTTACTCTTAGACCGTCACCATTGAAGACTGGACGGGTGACAAGCTGTCATTCTCAAACAACATTGGGACATTAACACACTCCTGCAGTTTTTCCATTTGTCACCATCAGAAATATATGGCCCATCTTTTAGAGGGAAGGTGCACAGCTCTTAGTCGGGGCCTCTTTTCATCACATCTGGGACTGTAAGCACCTCCCTCCTGGCAGGAGGCCCCTGTGAGCGCCATCAAACGTCCCCAGCTGAGTGGTCTTCTGGTCTTATACCCTCTGAGGTTCTTGTGGATTGTATGCCCTGTTCTCTTGTGGCGTGGAGGAAGGACATCTTAGCTTTACATCAATATAAAAACGCACCTCTTTTAAAGGTCTTTCTTTGGCATTTTATGTTTTTATGTTTTTACATTTCTTTGTTGTTGTATGTTTTTATGTTTTTACATATCAATGTTTTTATGTTGTACAGCACCTTGTAACTCTGGTTTTATAAATAAAATGTACTTACTTAATTACTTTTCATACCACACTTGGGCCGCTCTACTTTGCATTTCTTATTATTATGGAAACACCTAAATGGTAGTATTGTTGCTCGCTGGGGAGTCGTGACAGAAACGTGAGAGCTTGACTAACTAATGTGTGCTTTTTCTTTGCCTTCTTTTAGTCTAACTCACAATGTGAATGTTCTGTAAAATTGTCTGCTAAATGTCTGTGATGTATTGCAAGCAGAGAGAAAGAGAGTGAGAAAGAAGAGAGAGAGAGAGAGAGAGAGAGAGAGAGAGAGAGAGAGAGAGAGAGAGAGAGAGAGAGAGAGAGAGAGAGAGAGAGAGAGAGATGAAAGACAAGAGAAGTGAGCCTGCCCGGGGCCTGGTGAAATTAGCGTTTATTTCTGCTGTTTCTTAAGGTTGATCAAATGCATGCCCTACACCCACGACTTTCCACTTTCTTTCCTCTCTCCTTTTCTCTCGCTTAGTTGCAGCGGCGATGGCAGAGACTTGCTCAAGGTCAAGTTGAGGTGTTTGTTGGGGAAGCACGGCTGTGTGTGTGTGGCCAAAGGAACGCGCGTCTCTCCTTCGCCTTCACTCGTACACGCCACTTAAGAAGCTGCTTTGGTTATCCTGTGTAGAAACCTAATCCAAGGCTTTGTGTGTGGGCAGCACCAGCTATATTAGAGCTCTGGGCCCGCGGTACAGTGTGTGTGTGCAGTGACATCGATCAACCTAATCGTCATCTTGGTAATCATCGTCCCTGCAGTGGATTAGGCCCCACTGCGCTACCTGTGGCTATGTCTTCCCACGTGTCCCCATCTCTTATCGATAATTGATAACTGGCTAGACTAAATCCTCTATTGATTAGCCCTGCCTCTTTTCTTCTTGTGCTTTCCTTTTTCCGTCCCCCACCTCGCTCCCTCCCTCCCTTCCTCCCTCCCTCCCTCCCGCAGGGCATAATAGTCATTAGATAGAAGCATATATTAGTTATTAATGTGGGCGTTAAACGCCGTGATAAATTGCAAATGCAGATCTTGCTGATTCTCCCCGGCTAATTGCCTGTGGTGAGAGTGACAGATTCTGCTCTCCCCTTGGTCTGCGAGCCAGTGGACTGTGTCCGCCTTGTCATCTTTAATAAGGAGTTACTAGTGCTAGAGCTGTGTGTTTGCTTTGCCCTGACAGTGGCCAGCGCTAACCCAACACTGACCCGTGGCCCCGAGCCAATTTCCAGAGCCACTAGTCTGATTATAGCACACTGACATCCACCATGTTTTTTACGCCTCAGTAGCCCAGGCACCCTAAATATGGCTTAGATCAGACACACAGAGAGAGAGAAAGAGAGAGAGAGAGAGAGAGAGAGAGAGAGAGAGAGAGAGAGAGAGAGGGAGGGAGGGACAGAGGAAAATAGACACAGAGATAGAAATAGAGAGGGTATGACTGTAAGATGGAGCGAGTGAGCGAAGGAGGGAGTGGATGGCGAGAGGGAGGGAAGGAGTGAGCGACCCCAACTCAGCGGGCTCCGCTCTAAAAGAGAAACGGTGGAACACACACACTGGTTCACCATCTGTTAACAGTCAGGGAGGAGAGAGAGAAAGAAAGAAATATAGAGAGCGATAGAGAGAAAGAGAGAGAGAGAGAGAGAGAGAGAAAGAGAGAGACACCCTCCTCTTCGTTTAGTCATTGACCTCATGGAGAAGGAGAAGGAGAGAATGGAGAAAGTGACTACTCCTTTTTTTAAATTGTTGCGTCCAATTAGTTGCTCTTTGACTAGAATTCCCTAGCACTTGCATGTGTGCCTTCTAGCAACGTGAAAAAATTTAGACCCCCTAAGAGAAGATAAGTAAACATGTGGGTCATAATCAGTGAACCGTAACACACCCAAAAATCAAGGTAGCCTCCGCTCCTCTTTGCTCTCGTACAAAATAAGACCCACAAAACAGCTGTCTTCAAGAAGCAACAACAGCAGCGTGCCCTACCTCGTCTGCCACTCTGCTAATGGGGCTGTGAACAATGTGAGTCTGGGTGCCTTGGGGTTCAACGTGACGTCAGGTCCCTCCGCTCTGGAAGACAGAGGTGTTGGAGGGCAGCAATATACAGCCCAGTGGGAGCTTGGCAGCAGATGTGTTGGTTGTTATTTTTGGAGGTGTGTGTGTGTGTGTGTGTGTGTGTGTGTGTGTGTGTGTGTGTGTGTGTGTGTGTGTGTGCTTACATGTTTGGACGTGTGGATATATGTCATGTGTGTGTGTGTGTGTGTGTGTGTGTGTGTGTGTGTGTGTGTGTGTGTGTGTGTGTGTGTGTGTGTGTGTGTGCGGCTATGTGTGAAACACTAAGGGAGACACACTGAGGGAGCGTTTGAGAGATTAATTAGTATGACCAGAGTATAATCATCTCAGACCCGGGGATGATAATAACTGTCTGTCTATGTGTGCATGCGTGCTAGGTAAGCACTGTGTATGCATCTCTATTTGTTTTGTTTGAAGGGATGTGTGTGTGTGTGTGTGTGTGTGTGTGTGTGTGTGTGTGTGTGTGTGTGTGTGTGTGTGTGTGTGTGTGTGTGTGTGTGTGTGATTGCACTATCTCCCGAAATTTTCATTATGAGAAATCTAATGGCATCCTACAGGTCGCAGAGGCAGAAACTCTCTCACAGCAAGAGTTGCCAGTTATTTCTTCACGGAGGCGAAAAAAATATCCCTTCCTCATCCTGTTCAGCACCCCATCTAAAGCTTGTCTGGCTCCTAGCCGCATGCCCCTCCGAAATGAGGAGAAATCAAATCAAAAAAGGGTCTTGCGGAAGTCGCTGAGTTTTGCTGATGCATTGCACAGCAGAGGGTTATATAATTGAGAGAGAAAGAATACCGAAGCAATCTCCACCCACCTTCACTCACACATGACAGAAACTAGCCAAATACAGCATTGTACAGGTGGCTGGCTGTTTGTCTGTTTGTCTGTTTGTCTGTTTGTCTCTCTTTTTCTCTCTCTCTCTCTCTCTCTCTCTCTCTCTCTCTCTCTCTCTCTCTCTCTCTCTCTCTCTCTCTGTCTCTCTCTCTCACTCTCTCTCTCTGCATCCTTTCTCAGTTTCATCTATCTTTCTCTGGCTCTCCTCTCGTGTGTATTCTGTGCCCTGAAGGTTGACATTCATTTGGTTTTCGATAGTAGGAAGAAATGGTAATGAGCTATTGTTTTTTCTTGTCAAATGTAATGTTATTATAGCTCCACACACAAACACACATACACACACACACACACACGCACACGCACACACACAAACACACGCCCTCCTCTCTCATTTTGTCTCTTTGTTTAAAACCTCACTTGACTGAACACACACACACACATACACACACACTATTCCTCCCATCAATCTCTCGTGCGTTCTGTCTTCACCCCGTCTCTCTTTCGTCTTCTTCGTCTTCTTCTCCTCCCTTCCTCCCTCGGTCTTCCTTTCTCTCGCTCCCCCTCACGGTTTCCCACTGCTGCAGATATGACTCAGAGGAGCCACAGAATTACTTTTGTGTTCTCTCTTCCTCCCTCGTCTCTCCTCCATCTGCTTGAGGCTGCGATTACTGGTGATGGTTGTAAAGTATTGGTCTATTCCACCGAGTGAAGGAGGCATCTAGGTCCAAATGTTTGTTTTTCCCTTTCGTGCAGTCCTAGTTGTGCCCATATTTCTCATTCAAGGGGGAAATGAACAGGCTACAAACTAAAGCAGCTTAGCCCACACACTTGAGGGACAATGTACATGTTGGTAACCTCTACTGGATGGTTTATAGTTCTGTCAATTGAAATGGCGGTGCCTTGTAATAGCGATGTAACCCAGACTCCTGAACAAGGCGCACTTCAGAGAGGGGAGTTTTAAAACAGGTCAGAGCCTGTTATACATATGGTTGGGATTAGCTTTTGCCCCGATTGCTGGAAGATATATTTTTTAAAAGCTTCAGTTGTTTTTTTATGACCATAGACTCTGTATCTAATGATAGTCAGACATGTGGTTGCAAATCGGCTGCAAAGAAAAAGACAAAGAAGAGAACCGTTTGGAGCCAGCGAGTGGGAAAGCTTTGCTCCACCCGCCTTGACCTGGTCCACCGCAGCCCTGCTGAGTCGGGTGATGTAACGCACTCTGTGTGCTCTCTCTAGGAGAGGTACCCCCGCGTCAGCAACAAGTCCTTTCCTCTGCCTTCCCCACATCGTCTCCATGAGAACCCCCCCCCCCCACCCCCCCCCCCACCCCCCCACCCCACCACCACCACCACCACCACTACAGGACAGGGAGAATCTCACATTGGGGGATGAAAAAGAGGGGTGGCTTCGTGGTGTCGATTACTGCAAATAGTGCAGTTCTATGTTTGATATGTAATCTCACACACACAACATGTTTGGTAGGAGGATAATGTGTGTGGTTCTGCTTCCTCCCCCCTCCCCACCCCAAGTGGCATTCCCGTGCACAGATCTCTGTAATACAATTTGGATTGCTTGGGGAGTAAAAAACAAATCCCCACGTAGGAAACTAGAAGCTTTGTCCAGTGTCCACTCAGTGTTTACAAAGTCACCCAGTGTCAAGATCGTGACTGTCCAATCTGACGATTACTATGTGCCTGCTGACCTGAATGACCTTGGGTCTCTTCCTCTCTGCACGGGGTGCTTACTCTGAGTCGTCCAGTTGGCTGCACACAGCCTGGCTTACACTCTGTCATCCACTCCCTGATGAGAGAGGGAGAGGTGGAGTTTCGCTATAACGAGACCTCAAATACGGCGGGCCTCGGTTTATCCTTTCATTATTGTGCTTCAGCATAGGTATCATTTTTTGGGATCCTTTACATTGTCTTCTTGAATTGAACCTTGTAAGGAAGACACGCTAAGGAAGTGTAGATGAAGATGTTGAAATCCAGCACTAGTATTTATTTTTATTTTTTTTTTGAAGCGAAATGCCCTTGGTCTAGGCTGTGAGAATATTGTGAAATATATGGTTGCTGTGGAAACTGTTAAACCTTCCTTACGGCTGTTCTGACATGTTGCCGCCCGCCCTCCACCTCCAGCACTCGTCACCTCCCACACTCACCCAGGGGTGGCGCAGAGCTAAACGCCCTGACACACCAGCCCCTCCACCCCCTCTTCCTCTCCTACTCCACGCTTTTTGCTTTCCTCTTCCTCCTGCTCTTCCTCCTCCTATTGTCCCCCACCCTCACCCCCCCCCCCCTTTCCCACTCCTATCTACATGTGTGATACCAGCTTGAAACGTCAGTGACCAATGTTAACAAAAATAATTGTCATTTTCCCCTTTGAATTGGCAGTTAGGCATGGAGAACAGTTGTGTGTGTGTGTGTGTGTGTGTGTGTGTGTGTGTGTGTGTGTGTGTGTGTGTGTGTGAGTGTGAGTGACCGT
>JAPMUY010001459.1:32500-187351 GCA_026901105.3 Galaxias olidus
AAATGTTTTCTCATGCCTTCATTCTTTCCATGTCTTCCCCCTTTCTCTCTCTCTTCTTCTTCTTCTTCTTCTTCTCCGTGTTTTCTTTCTGTCGCCCTTCTTGGAACCCCCCCACCCTCCTCCTCCTCCTCCCCCTGTCAAGTGCCAGGCAGCTCTCTCCATGTCGCTCAGGTGGCCAGCCCACCTCGGTACCCAGCACCCCTACAGCGTTGGGCGGTGGCAGTGCTGGGCTGGCCGCTAACCTCCCCACCAGTATGACTGTCCACAGCTTCTTCAGCCTGCACCAGTACTGCTGCCCCTCCACTGACAAACACTCAGGACACGAGGACAGGTAAGGGGCCGCCAACACGGGGCCTGCTGTTAGACCCCCCCCCCCCCCACCAACACCACCACCACCAACCCCCTTTTAAATCCACCTCCCTCCCCTCTCCCCCGTCATACCGCCCGCTCGCGTAGTCCTTCTGTCAATCCTGTGCAAGATAACCGTGCTGGGCCTAGCGAGGGGTGGAAGGATTCCTCCTCCTGCATCCTGCTCGTGTTGCAATACTGCGAATGCCACAATTCATACTAGACATACCCCCCCCTTTGCAGTTTGTCTGTCTCCTGCTTGACTGTCAGCCTCCGCACCCCCGGTCCTGTAAAGTTCCTTCACTTGCTCACAACCGACATTTTGTCATCACCGCCGCCGCACTTAACCAGTTCTGTTTCTTCCCCCCCCGCTGTCGCCACTCACTCGCTTGGCCGTCCCTACTTTTACTTGATCGCCCAAGTAACAGTCATTTCGCACCTGCCCTGAAATGACTCTTCTCAGTTCATTTGCCGTGGCTGTTGCATTCCCACTCCTTCCCTCTCGTTTCTCCATTCCTCTATCCCGGAAAAACCTCCAGCGTAATCTCCCACCGCTCACGGCTGTGATTGGGAGAGAGAGAGAGAAGCAGTGATGGAGAGATGGAGGGGTGGGGAGCGAGGGGAGAGAGGGGGCAGTCGGCCCTCTGGAAGTAGAAAGAGCGACTCACTTAGAGAGAGCAATCTTGGGAGGGAGATGGGGACAGGGTGCTGAGTCACTTTGTGAACCCGCGGAATTCTCACCCTCGTCTTCTCCTCCTTCTTCTTTTCACGCTCTCATAACAGCTTTGGCGATGCCGTCGAGCGGATCAGTGCATGCTCCAACACTGCCCCCTGGTGGCCTTCTTTGTCTGTGCAGAAAGCAGCACTGACAAATCTTACCTCGAATGTCTACCCTTCATATCTTAACGTTCAGACTATAATGGATAGATTTAGAATGAGATAGACTGAGAAATTCACAGAATCATGTAAATGCTTCTAATCAAATGTATTATGAAATAAACTTAAACTCCCAGCGTCTTGCTAATCCACCATGTCCACCATTCGACCTTTGCTTTTCTCTGCTTTTTCCTCGGCTTCAAATGTTTCTTTCTCACTTTCTTGTCCCCTTTCTGTCCTTGCATCCATTTCCCCCTCTCTTTTTTCTCTCTCCCTCCCCCTCTTTATTTCTTTCTCTCTGTCTCTCTCTCTCTCTCTCTCTCTCTCTCTCTCTCTCTCTCCCTCTCTCTCTCTCTCTCTCTCTCTCTCTCTCTCTCTCTCTCTCTCTCTCTCTCTCTCTCTCTCTCTCTTTCTCTCTCTCTCTCTCTCTCTCTCTCTCTCTCTCTCTCTCTCTCTCTCTCTCTGTCTCTCTCTCTCTCTCTCTCTCTCTCTCTCTCTCTCTCTCTCTCTCTCTCCCTCTCTCTATCTCTGTCGCTGTGTGTTTGTCCGTCTCCCTCTTTTTCTCTCTCTCTTATTTTTCACTTGACTCGTCAATGTCGCGCATCCAAGAGAGGACGGGGATGAAGGCGCCCATCAGTTCTGTTGCCCTGCCTCAGGCTGCAGTAGCCCTTCCTCACGATGACCTTTCACCTTTCATCGAGTCAGCCTCGACCTTCAACCTCAGCAGGGGACTCACTCTTTACTGACAGAAACTTTATTACATCAGCAAGTGTTTTTACCGTGTGAAAGAGTTTCAGTCCCCGAAAACAAAAAGTTACAACACGATAGTCTAGATGCATGCAATTTTAACCACATTACACAAATGACGTTATTATTGATTGTGGTGCTGTGTATCTCTCTATTACATCTTCTCCAGTGTAGGTGCTTGAGTTATTATTTTACTATTGACCACTCTGTTACTTCTGTATGAGAATTGATGTTTCTTTCACCATGTTTACTCTTTCACCATCTCTGGCTGTCCGGACTCATCGGTCGTTTCCTGTGCAGCTCTTTTCACAATGCCGGTGTGTGCTGTGGTACAGCCCCGCTGAGTCACTTCTCTGTATGGATGATACGCAGTTGTCACTTTCTATTTTTGGTGTGTTGTTGTAGGACGAGGATGTGCTGTTCTCTTCTGGGCTATAGGCCCCTTCTATGTTAGGAAAGCTAGAGCTCCAAACTGCAGCGGGATAAGGAGTGTTCGTTGTTTGTTTGCAAAGTTTTACAATTTGGTTCACGGTTGTATGTGTATAGTTGTTGTCTGTTTGGAGTGAGAAAAAAACTAAACGTTACTAAGTAGACTCTAGGATTTCTCTATGATCAAAATAAACTTTGCTAGTTTGGAGACAAATGGCGACATGTTATTATGTTTTCAAATGGATTGCGTCATGGTCTGGACATAGTCTGGCTATTTGACCACGTGTACACATAACTCTCAAAACACACAGACTGGTGAAATACTAAACACTTCCTCTGTAAACCATTTAGCAACATGCGGTCCTGAACAACAGAGGACATAATTATCCTCCTTTTTTATATTTGCATACATGACTGGGCACACAGTGACCGCTTCTTCACCGATAAGGTGAAAATAATAAGGCATTTCAGGAGCTAACATGCTCCTCCACAAATGTACTGTGAAGCTCACTGTCGTCCCCTCTCTGGCCATGCTATGTCTTTTTGTAACGTGTGCTTGTTGTTGTATTATATAACCATGATCTGCCCTGCTCATCCATAGTGTCAGGGAGGGGAGGGAGGGAGGGAGGGAGGGAGGGAGAGGGGGGGGGGGGGAGAGGGGGGGGGAGGGAGGGAGGAGGGGTGAGGCAGTGTGGCAGGTCGACAAGGAAGTTCAAAGCTGCCAAAAAAAAAGAGACTCGAGAATGTAGCCGGTACAGTTCTACAGGGTGAGCCTCGGAATGTGACCGTGTCTCTGTGTGTGTGTTATCACGCTCCAGCAGTCCGTGTAGGTTGCGGGACAGTTCTCTGACAGCAGCGGCACGGTAAGGATTCAGCGAATTTTTTTCCCCTTTGCTCACAGACTGTCTCTAAAGATGTATGGGTGAAAACACGGGGGGAGGTAACTAGTGGGGATGCACTGGGACTGTAAATTAATGCGAGGTATGCTCGTGGGCAAACCACACTCAATGGGGTTTGTAAAAATGGCTGTATAGGGTGACGTTGGTTTCTAAGACACGGTGTGTGGGAAGTGTTGACTGACACTATCACTGTCCTAAATGTAATCCTGTTTGAACACCTTTTAATAGGTTTAGACACACGTACACATTTAAATAGCTGAAATGTCGTTTACCAAATACTAGTCAGTGAAGAGTGCCTATCTGGGATAGTGAAATGTTTCTATTCTACAAATCGCCGGGTGTTTTCTGTAGATTAAGCTGGGTGAGTGAGTAGAACAAGAGGAATTAAGGGGAAGGGGAATGATTAGGCGATAATGAACGGGTGTGACTCGAGTGTTACTGGAGCATGTTATTAAGGTGACAGAATGTCCAACTGTCAGAATGGGACGGCCATGATGCCAGTGGGCTGCTATGACAACCTTGTTTCACACAAAGACCCACACACTTTATTAGAGTTATGACACTATGTCAATGTGTCAGTAAATGAGATACTGTATGAAACAAAGTATTAACAATAAACATCCAATTACATTCAATAATAAATAATACAGTTAATAAGAAACAAAAGAATATATCTTGTTTAGGATTTAATATTCTTGTACAGTGAGAGGTTAAAAGTGTTATTTTGAAAGAAATGTAATCTCTGTGGAATGGATGTATTGTACAGTACTTGCAACTGGGTGAAAATAAAACACAAAGCACATTTTAATTATGTCCCTGAAATCTTCAGACAAGGGCTAATTTATGAGAAACTCACACTGCAGTTAGATTGCTGAGTAATCTGAAGAGTTGGCGTTTAGAGGAATTCTGGCAGCTGACTGATGAAAGATCTGATTGTATTGTCTGAATTCTGACACAATGGTAATTTCTTGTGAGTTGTACAAGAAAAGACCCCAGACTAACAGCAAATGTGAGCGGCGGGAAATCTCCCCTCATCATGAGATTCTATATTGTGATATGGAACCTGAGATAAAAAAAAAACACAAAACACTGTAAAGAGGTGTAGCAGTCAGCAAATAATGGCGGCTGTTAATACTGCCGGCAGCTGCGATATGTGAAAGTCATGTTCACATACTCGGAGCATATTCTGAGTGCTCGACAATTACGCTGTCAATGTCGAATCCACTGTGTGTGATAATGGTTGCGACACGCTGGCACACACCAGATTAGACCTGACTCGGTCAATCGAGAGATTGAAAGTGTGCCCACTTTTCAGTCTAATTTCCATGAAAACTAATTGAATGTAGCCCACCTTTTACGACCGTTTTCTTTTCCATCTGCATTCTAATGCCTGCCATCTTGTATAATGCACTACACCACTGTGTCATGCATTACCTTATGCGCTACATATTGTGGGAGAAACAGCAGGGTCCCCCACTTTCAGAAAACTGGAAATGGGGTAGAAGACACACCACGAAAAGGTCCAAAGACAGAGGACCAGGTTAGAACAGAAAGACAAGTGGTGTGACGCGAGGTTGGCGGTGTGTCAGCGTGTGGCTGAGATCGGTTAGTGGCCAGATTGATACAGTATCATCTCCATAACAGCCGCCACAGAGAGGGTTGACCCCCGAGCCTCCACATAATGCTGGGCTTACTGTCCCTCCTGCTGATGTCTCCTCCCTAACTATCACACACACACACACACACACACGCATATCTACACACACAGATCCACACATCCACACACACACACACACACATACATACACACAGAGAAACATTCACACACAGGCAGAGAAACAGACACATGCACACATGCACACACACACACACATATATATATATATATATATATATATATATATACACTCGCAGACCCAAACATCCACACACACGCGGAGAAACAGACACAGAATACACAAACAAACACACACACACACACGCACACACACACACACACACACTCTCACACACACACACACACACACACACACACTGAGACAGAACAGAAACATACTGCATACATGCTGACATCCCATCAATGATGGATGAGAGAGAGACCTGGGAGGTAGGCAGGAGCCACTGAGGATGTGACTCACACAAATGCATTTCACAGTGCACAACTCCACTACATCTCTCCCCCCCCCCCCCCCCCCCCACCCCTGACCCACCATCCCTCTCTCTTGCTTTTCTGTTGTCAGAAAGTAGAGGTCAGAGAGGGCCAACTCCTCTCGTCGTCATTAGAGCAGTTTCCGGGCTTCAATTAAGTGGATCGAGGTAGTAGTTAACATTGGAGGGCGGGACCTCGGGAGTGTAGCCACCAGCGGCTCCCCGGAACCGCTCTGTGTCTCTGTAACAGGACCTCAGGGTCCTCTGCATAAAACATGAGGCACCAATGCCATCTGTGATGTGACCACATTCATGATTTAAACAAGCAAAAACCTCTTCAAATATTCTCCCCCCATCTCACAATTTTGGTCACAAATGTGTTCCTCTATGCAAGGGGTAAAATGAGAAACGTTGTTTCCAGGAATTCACCCTTAGCATTAAAGGATTTGCATTTGGCTTACGCAGTAACAGACCTATGACAAAGACAATGAAAGGGAAAGTACAGAGGTGAACATCCTACTTTGGTGGCCTACTGTTGGAGATAATGAAACGAGGCCATCTGTTGTGTGCTGCTGTACGTGTGTGCCCACTGCTCTTACTTGGGTTGTTTGTGGTGTTTGTTTTGTCTTGTGAGTGGAAGTTGTGTCTCAAAATGGTCGGCAAAGAAAAGATTGTGACCTATAGTGGCCTATTTATAGCCATATCATGTGACTAAGATGGGTGTGTGTGTGTGTGTGTGTGTGTGTGTGTGTGTGTGTGGGTGCGTGTGCGTGTGTGTGTGTGTGTGTGTATGCCCTTTTCATATATGCGATGATATAGAGATTGTGCTTTTAGCTTGCTGAAGTGAATGATGACTGTAACTCCCAACCCATGGTGCATCTTCTCTACACCCACCTCAATAGCGTTAACAGTCAATGCGTCACCATGGCAACAAAGCTCCTCATCCTAACAACTGCCTCGCCGCCCACAAAGGTCCCACAGCAACCGTCACCAAGCAACACCCCCTCCCTTCACGGTTCTCTCTATTTGCGGATGTAGGGGCATAGAAAGATCGGATGAGGGGAGGAAGAGGGAGAGGATTGTGTAGTGAGAGAAAGCATGTAGGAAGGCACCCAAAGAAGAACATACTTTGTGTAACCATGTGAATTGGATGGTAGGTAATGCATGTTCTTAAAGACTTGCAAAACCTGGTGGTTGAAATAGGTGGTTTATGATTTATTTATTTTTTTGGTATCCAAATGTTTTAGTGCTTTCAACTTACCAGTAGAGGTCAGCGTTGAGTTCATTGACCCAAGTCTAGTGTTGTGTAACGTAATGGTGTTACTTTGTTTTTGTTTTGGTTGTTTTAAGGACCTGATGTGATTGAATTATTCTATGTGTAAAAAGGAAGACTGTATTTACCTGACAAAGAAAAAGGCCTGGACATTTCATTGTTTGGGTGCCTACAATGTAGCCCCATTTCAGTTCCAACTGGGGATTATAGTTTGTTTGTTTTCCCTGTTCTCCATGTTTCCCCCTCCACCCTGGCATGTCATTCTGTCAGCTCAACAATAACACAGGAAATCTATGCTACTCAGTGGATTTGGGGCACAGGAGAGAAAGGGAAAAAACATATAATAATCTTTTATTTCCTTGCGTAAAATTATATTTTAACATCAGACAAAACCAAATTAATGAAATTTTTTACAGCATTAAGCTGAAACAGCGTTCCTCTGTGCTACATGTGCTACAAATAAAAAATTTTTATGACATATTGTCAACTCTACCTCAAGCAATTATGGCTTGTTTTGGGAACAGCTGACAGGGTGTTTGCTAGACAGAAAGGGGTGTGGCTTGGGAAGGAAGGAACTGTACGCAGGTGCATGTGACTATGGTCCCTCCCAGTAACTGACTGACTGACTGACTGACTGACTGACTGACTGACTGACTCAGTGACCCTCTCTGCATGTCCATTGAAAACAGGACTGGACATTTGAGGATCTATGAAGCCGATGGACAAACTGGAGACTCACAAGAATCTTAGGGCTGTGTGAGAAACTACTGCACCGTTATCTGTTCTATGTCTGTGTTTGTGTGCTGATTTACATAAGTTGAAAAGTGGCTGGATGGATTCCTAGACATATCTCCGTTGCAGTGTCTTCTTCCTAGAAAGAGGGACTTCATCTTTGTGGCTTAGGTGTTGAGTCCAAACACAATTTTTTTATTGCTGTGTCAGCTTTGATGTTGATGTATCCAGCTGGTATTTCCAGTCTGTGTGGAATCAGGGTATGTGTGTGTGTGTGTGTGTGTGTGTGTGCAGTCGAGTGTGTTAGTAGCTTATGACCGCTTTGTAATGTGAAAATGCCAGGACCGATTCAGAAAGCGAGAGACATAAAGAGGGAGAGAGAGTCCATAAATAACCGCACTTGGTAGCATATTAACTACCGTGGGATTTGTTGTTTTTCATACTCGACAAGCAAACGGGGAGAGGAAAGGAAACAGGGAGAAGCTGGGGTAGGGAAAAGGAAAGAGAGAGAGAGAGAGAGAGAGAGAGAGAGAGAGAGAGAGAGAGAGAGAAGGGAAAAAAAGGACGGAAACAAAGAAACGTGGTCAGGACTTTAGCTGTGGCCATTCTGGAGAAATCTGGGAGCATCCTGATCACATGGTGGTTTATGACTTCTGGTATGAGCAAGCAGCTCGGGAGGCCGATTTCTGGGAAAACCACTACCAGCTACTTTGACCCCATATAACTTACTGTATATGGAAACTCTTGTAACTGTTGTTAAGAGCAGAGAAAGGTTAAGGACAATTAAAATTTAAAACAGTGTTGTAGCATTTTTCTGTGCCTTGGTCTTTGTCCCATGAGATCCAGTAAAAGGAGTTTGCTGTGGCGTCGGTCTAATGTTTACATGTGAGTTTCTTCGATGGTAGTTACACTGATACATTCTTGCATGTGGAGCCATGATACACTAAGCTATTCTATACTTAAAATTGAATAATGTTCATCCTGTATCATCGTTTTTCTTTTCTGACTTTAACCATAGTTTTTATATATTGTCCCAGTCAAGAGTTTGGACACACTTTCCCATTGAAGTGAATGGAAAAGTGTGTCCAAACTTTTGACTGATACTGTATAAAGTCAAAAGCTTGGACACACTTTCCCATTCACTTCAATCGGAAAGTGTGTCCAAACATTTGACAGGTACTGTATATTTAAAATGCAGCATGTGGCACATTAAAAAGGCCAGTTATGTCACATTATCTTTAACTCTCTAATCCCTTTTCCTCGCCAGTGTGGAAGGAGAGTCCCAGTGCCCTGAGCCGGTTGGCCGCACGGACAGCCCTTACAGCCAGACGTCCTTCCTACGGGGCTCCGAACGCTACACTGACAGCAGCGTTGGTCCCCCAGCCCCCACCAGGATAACCCCGTGCATAGCGCCCCCCAACTCAGCCAGCTTGGCCTGGGCGCTGCGTACGCGCCACCAGCCGGCCAGCTTGGCCCTCCGCAAGCAGGAGGAGGAAGAGAACAAGAGATGCAAGGCCCTATCTGATAGCTATGAGCTCTCCACTGACCTGCAAGACAAGAAGGTAATTATGGCCCGCAGTGTGTCGCTTTGCTGTGGGTGGGAAAGTGTGGCGAGCGATGGTTAGCTTGTTAACATGTAAAGGCGAAAAGAACAAAAACAGTGCTACATCTGGCCGCTTTGCTCGTTCACAAAATGTTTCTAAGGAAGTTGAATGTTACATAATCAAAGTCTACCCAGTGTATCACCATGTAGTATTAAAATAACATTATGTTTCGAAGTGTGTAATGGTGGTGTGTACTCGGGCAGGTGGAGATGCTGGAGAGGAAGTACGGCGGGTCTTTTGTGAGTCGCCGCGCCGCCCGCACCATCCAGACAGCCTTCCGCCAGTACCGCATGAACAAGAACTTTGAGCGCCTGCGCAGCTCGGCGTCCGAGAGCCGCATGACGCGGCGCATCATCCTATCCAACATGCGTCTGCAGTACTCGTTCGACGAGCGGCAGCCCCAGCAGGCGGTGCAGACGCAGACCCACTTCACCCACAGTGTGGGCATCGGCCCGTCCCCAGTCTGCAGCCCGGAGAGGAGCACCGACAGGACGGGAGACTACACCCACCTGGAGGACTCCTTCACCAAGCAGGTAACACACGAACACACACACACACACACACACACACACACACAGACACAGACATAGACACAAACACAGACACAGACACAGGCACACACACACAGACACACCTGTTCTTTGTTCGAGCTAATGAATCACACCTTGATAGCATTCATCCTTGCACAGGTATGCAGAACAGAAGCACAACCTAAAAAATGCTATGAATGTTTTAAAAATAAGATAACACTATGTCTTATCAAACTCAAACAGTGTTATTTTAACTCCTGTCCGAACTCTACGACTTATTCTTGCGTATTCAGTTCCTTCCTGAGAAAAAACCCTCACTTGTCCGTTTCCTTAACCCCCACCCCCCACCCCTCCCCCCCATCAGGTCAAATCCCTGGCCGATTCCATCGACGACGCCCTGACCTGTCGCACGGGCCGCGACGACTCCCAGGAGGGCAGCCGCGAGGGCGGCGGCATCAGCAGCGAGGACTTTGGCGAGTGCGTGTGGAGCAGCAGCAGCAACCCGTCCTCCCAGCGGGGCCTGCACGGCGACAGGACGCGGGGCGGCTGTGGCGGCGGCCTCAGCATGCACGGCGACAGCACCGCCACCTCCTACAGCGACGTCACCTTATACATGGACGACTGCATGCCTTCGTCCCCGCTGTCCCTGGACCGGGCCCCTAGCAGCACGGACACCGAGTACTGGGGCCCCGGAGTCGGGGTCGGGGGCCGCGAGGACAGCCGAGACACGGAGGGAGGCGGCAGCAGCAACAGCCGGCGCAGCACGCCGTGCACCGAGTGCCGGGACTACCGTCTGAGAGGCGCCCACCTGCCCCTCCTCACCATCGAGCCGCCCAGCGACAGCTCCGTGGACATGAGCGACCGCTCGGACCGCGGCTCCCTGAGCAGGCAGCTGGTGTACGAGCAGGAGCCAGTGGGCGGAGCCGGCTCTCCTCAGGGGACCCTCAAGCACGTTCCTAACGCGGTGATCCGCCCGGCCTCCACGGCAGCCGCCCAGGGCCAGACACGGGTCCTGCCCCCGGGCCGCCCTCTCCCCACCTGCATCCCCCACCACATGGCCCACCACCACCACCACCACCCCATCCACCACCACCAGTACCCCGACACACCGTCCTCGTCCTCATCGCCCCAGCAGCCACCGACCACGCCGCTCTCCTCCTCCTCCTCCACGGCCATGCCCTCCGTCGGGCTAGAGCAGCCGTGCTGCTCGGACGGAGACAACGACTCGCTCAACTCCACCACCAACTCCAACGAGACGGTGAACTGCAGCTCGGGCTCGTCGTCCCAGGACAGCCTGCGGGAGCCGCTGCCTCCCCTGGGGAAGCAGACCTACCAGAGGGAGAGCCGGCACAGCTGGGACTCGCCGCCGTTCAACAACGACGTGGTGCAGAGGCGGCAGTACCGCATCGGCCTCAACCTCTTCAACAAGTAAGACTGGAGTCTTGTTGTTGGGTTTTTTTCTTAGCTAACGAAGATGAAAGAGCGATGTTGGGTTATTGACAGAGACCCTTGTGAATTTACCTTGTTATTTCAGACCCAACTGAGCAGTTTATTATAAAATCTTAAAGTAAAAAAAAGGATTGTATCAAACAAACACAATAGTGCAAACATTGCAACATTCGAATGAGAAAATGAAGCAGACACAGTTTTTATAGCAGGGCAAAGGAACAAGGATTTTATTCCGTTAATAACAGATTCTCTCTGTCTGTGTTCTCAGGAAACCTGAAAAGGGAATCCAGTACCTCATTGAGAGAGGCTTTGTATCCGACACTCCCGTGGGCATTGCTCGCTTCATCTTGGAGAGGAAGGGCCTGAGTCGGCAGATGATTGGAGAGTTCCTGGGCTGCAGACAAAAACAGTTTAACAAAGATGTTTTGGAGTGAGTTTTATTGGGGAAAAGGGGATGAAAATCCTTCAGTATAACTGCATTTTTATATATCTGTCACTAATTCAAATGGTTGAATGAAAAAGGGCAAGCAGTGGTGAGTACAAATAGTTCTAAGAGTACTTTGCTACTTCACAACATTACTCATACTTTAGGAGAGTAAAACATTACATTATTATTTTTTCCTCCCAACTATGGTGCAGAATATAATTGGATGGTTTGGCATAAATTGCAGTGCCACTGCTAGTCATTGTGCATTAGAATTAGAGCCTTTACTTCTTGGAAGTATCCTCACCATTTTGAATTAGTGGAAGAGAAAAGAGACGATTGCAGATTTAATTAACGAGCTCATTAAGTATTTGCAACTGACAAGAAATGTATGTCACATTACTCCATACTTCTCAAAAGTAATCTAAGTAGCTGAGCCCAAAAACACTGTGAGAAAGTCGAAACGTGTTACATTACCATTCAAAAGTAAACTGAGTAGCCTACAGTAACCCTGCAACACACCGCAAGCAAGCCAGTCCACTAGATGTGAGTCACACTGTGTCCCCTTACCTTGTGGTTGTTCTGCAGCTGTGTGGTGGACGAGATGGACTTCTCGGGGATGGACCTAGACGACGCCCTGAGGAAGTTCCAGGCCCAGATCAGAGTGCAAGGAGAAGCTCAGAAGGTCGAGAGGCTCGTAGAGGCTTTCAGGTGCGTTATAGCATAACGCTCGCCAACACTTGTGCCGTTGAATTTACTTTTCTGAACGATGAGGGGGGAAATGAGCCAGGCTCTAAAATCTGAATTTTTTTTTATTTATCACAACTTTTTTTGTATTGTCAGTATGATTAAATGTCAAAGCAAATGGATTGAACTTTAAGGACATTTTAATACCCTATTCACACCTAGCCATAAATGTCATTGCAAACTTGGGTGCAGGCAATAATTCTCTCCTGTCGTCCTCAGCCAGAGGTACTGTGTGTGTAACCCGACCCTGGTGCGGCAGTTCCAGAACCCAGACACTATCTTTATCTTGGCTTTTGCCATCATCCTCCTCAACACAGACATGTACAGCCCCAACGTCAAGGCTGAGAGGAAGATGAAGATAGAGGACTTCATCAAGAACCTGAGAGGTGCAGTAAAAAAACGAGTTGACATGAGTAACAGGGATGTTATTTAGATATAGGTTGACTTCCTGGTTCTCCATTGTGATAAATAAGGTCTAAAGCATACTTGTCTTTGTTGAGGCTACGCAATGAACAATAAAATAAAATCACACTAAGTTACTGTTTCATTGTTCATTTAGACTGAAAACTTTAACCTGCAATAATCTATAATGATTAAATATGTTCTCTGTAAATGTTTCTAAAAGCAATATCAACACTGCTAAAAAGAAGCCCCACCTCCCACCCCACGTCGTCTGTGTTTGTTTATATATTTGTTTGTGTATATTCCCAGGGGTGGACAATGGTCAGGATATCCCCCGAGACCTGCTAGTGGGGATCTACCAACGCATCCAGAAATGGGAGCTGAGGACCAACGACGACCACGTCTCCCAAGTGCAGGCTGTGGAGAGAGTCATAGTGGGCAAGAAGCCTGTGAGATTTATGGGCTAGAGCCAGGAGTTCTAAATGGTCCTGTTTTACATAGCCACCTTGAGAACGAGGGGTGAAAGTGGTTGTATGTTGTTGTTGTGTGAGGAGGGTTTTTTTTTCTAGTTGCGGTTGTGTTTGTGTGTTTAGGTGCTGTCCTTGCCGCACCGCAGACTGGTGTGTTGTTGCCAGCTCTACGAGGTGCCTGACCCCAACAGACCTCAGAGAACAGGCGTGCATCAACGAGAAGTGTTCCTCTTCAATGACTTGCTTGTGGTAAAATGGGGTGTTTTCTTCTCAGTCTGGGACCCAAAAAGCAAGTGCAGTGGTTATACCTATGATTATTATTGTCTTACAATTTGACGCGGAACACTAAAGGCATTTAGGTGTAAACGTTATCTTAATCCTAATTAACTAGTTACCCACTAGTGGTGGCCTAGTGGATAGAACTGCTACTTGGTGACCAAAAGGTCATGAGTGCCAGCCCACCTGGGAACACCACCACTAGTGTTCCCTTGAGCAAGGCACTTAACCCTAAGTTGCTGAGGGGGGACTGCCCTTGTAATTTTATTGTAAGTTGATTTGGATAAAAAGCATCTGCTAAATTACCGTAATGTAATTCGTTGTATATTATTAGGACAGAAACTCCTTGGCCTAGTTACTTTGAGTACACGCCAAAGATTTCTCAGCACAACAGATGGTCCTCCCTCCTTCAGCGACGCCCCTTCTCGTGTGTTTCCCTCAGGTAACCAAGATCTTCCAAAAGAAGAAGACGTCTGTGACCTACAGTTTCCGACAGTCTTTCCCATTGGTGGAGATGCAGGTCCACATGTTTCAGAACTCCTGTAAGAAGCCATATGTTCATAAATACATGTTATTGTCTGCCCTTTTCTTGCTGTGCAACCAATAGCGTCCACAAAAAAGCTAAATACAGTTCGTCAGCAATATACACAAGTGTTTAAATTCTGTCAGGAAAAAGTCCCCAGTCATCATCTTTTTGTTACTTTAATGCTTTTAGTTTTTTTTAATCTCTTTCTGTGTTTGCACTAGACTACCCCCACGGTATCCGCCTGACCTCTGCGGTGCTGGGTGGGGAGAGGAAGGTCCTTATCGTCTTCATGGCACCCAGTCAGCAAGACCGCACCCGCTTTGTCAGCGACCTCCGAGAGAGTATCGCTGAGGTGCAGGAGATGGAGAAATACAGAGTAGAGTGTAAGTACCTCCACCTGCTGGTTGCTAGGGTGAACTACAGTTATGCATGAGTCGCTTGAACGTAAAATAGGATTCTTGCTCTCCTGTAAATTTAGCTATTTGACAAACAACATATCAGCCAAGCAGCAGCAAAAGGTCTTATTAGGTTCACTCACACTGAACGTAAATGTTATATTCTATTACACATGCATACATACATACATACATACATACATACATCATACATACATACATACATACATACATACATACATATACATACACATGTGTTACAGCATACATACATATACATACATAATACATATACATATACTACATACATTTGTTGTAATATAGCTTTTATTGTCACTACTTCTAGTATGGCCCTCAATTCATTTTCACCCTCTCCTCTTTTCTCTCCATCTTCCTCCAGCCGAGTTGGAGAAACAGAAAGGTGTGATGCGGCCCAGCTTGCTGACTGGAGGTGTGGTTGTGAAGAGTGATGTGGTGAACGGCACTCTGGGAAGGCCCAGTATCGATGACAACTACTCGGCAGGAGAGGGACTCAAACGGACGGCGCTCAGCTCCTCTCTGAGGGACCTATCGGATACAGGTGAGAACAGGAAGTCACACCTGAAAACCAAGGGGGCCGATTCCATTTCCCTCCTCCTGCTAGCGGGATTGGACAGGGACTATATGCCGAACAGACTGAGCAGAACAGCTCTTCCTCAAATATTCCGTAAAGATTTCTTCTTACCTCCCCCAACCACCCTCTTACCCCCTGCTGCATTTTGGCCCACTTCTTCTGGTACATATTCTTCTACAGCTGTGTGTTATTTTTTTTCTCACACTTACCACTTGCTCTGCTATGAAACTTGTCTTCTCCTCTCCATTTTGCTAACCCCGGTCTTCTTGACTGGGTGCAGGAAAACGTGGTCGCAGGAACAGTGTCGGTTCCCTCGACAGTACCATGGAAGTAAGTCTTAAATGGATAGACGTGGAACACGTAACCTTTCCCGGACTCCCCAATCCCCCTGTATTGAGCCGTAAAACATACACTAGACTTTCCCAGCATGCTGTGTGGGAGAGTGTTTTAGTGTTTGCAGTGACCTTTGCATCCTCTACATGTGAGTGTATGTGTGTGTGTGTGTGTGTGTGTGTGTGTGTGTGTGTGTGTGTGTGTGTGTGCTTTAATAAAGACCTGTGCTCGTCCTTGTCTTAACCCGACTTCCCACTGTATTCCCACTTAATCTTAAGTAAACAGCAGTATTAAAAAGCAGTTGGTTGGTGCGTCAGGGCCATTTAAGTGAAAAGGAACGCGTTGGTTACGTAACACGGCTGTTGTCTTCTCATCTTCGCAGGGCTCCATCATTAGCAGCCCACGGCTACACCAGCGCTACCCGGTGCCAGGCGTGGTCCCCGGCTGCTACGGCACAGAAGATTACCGGCCTCATCGCCCCATCCTGAGCCCCGGAACGGGGGTGGGGGGTGGGCCGGGGCAACAACACACCGCTGCTGGGACAACAGTTGGGGGGGTTCCCAGCAGCGTAGAGAGAGCAGGGGTGGGGAGTGGGCCTGGCGGGGGGAGCAACAGCGGCTCCTTTCTGGGCTCCCTTTTTGGCAGCAAGCGCGGCAAACCACCGGGGCCCCTCATTCCACCGGGGCCACCTTACCCCGCCCCTGTCCCCCCACCTACTACGGGAGGGCCCCCTCCTCACTCCCCTTCATCCCTGTCCCAGGAGGGGGGGCCGTCCAAGATCCAGGCCCTGCATGCACAGTACTGCCACACGGGTACCGTACAGCCTCCTCCACCTTACTACCATCACCATCGCTTTCACATCCAAACTGGTCCTCCTCCCCTTCCCTTGCAGGGCGCAGGACCTCCTCATACTATGCAGAGAGGGGCGCTACCCTGTCGCCCACAGCTTGGCCCCCTGCATGGGCAGCATCAACAGCTGGCCCATCTCTCCCAGCTCTCCCAGCATGGCCTGCCAGCCGCTCGCTACACCAACATGGCGGTGGGCTGTCCTCCCCCCCTTTCTCCTCACTCCCTACACTCCCAGAGCCCACAGTTCACCCTCTACCACACGCAGCCCACACATTCTGTCAGGGGGCCCGCCGTACCTGGCGCCAAGCTCCCCCTGACCCTGTCGCACTCCCACCCGCACCCACACGCACACTCCCACACCCACCCCGGCCACGTGCACACGCCGCACCCCGGCAACCACCCCACCCATGCCACACACTTCATCTTTGGCACGTTGCCCCACCAGCAACCCTCCGCGTCCGTCAATGCCCATCACGCAGCATCCGCCGGCCCGTATCTGCCCCAGTACCCTCCTCTCTCCTCTATCCCCCCTCCCCCCCCCCACTCCCCTTTACCCCCCCCTTCCTCCCCCCTTACCCCTCTTACGCCTCTCTCCCCTCACCCCCCCCAACACCCGGGTCAGCCCCAGCCGGGGCCGCAGGTGACTGGAGCTGGGGGCACCGGCACCGTGGGCAGCTCCAAGTCCAAGCCTATCAACCGGATCAGCACCGTGGTCTGACCAGGACATGGGGGCACAGCAGGGGTCAAAGGTCGTCAGACGACAGGGCAGTGCGGGAAGTGGGCAGGGCCAGAACCCGGTCGTGTCGGACGGACAGCAACAGCAGCGGCGCCAGCGAAAAGAAGAAACGAAGCTTACTCCGCCTCTGCTACTTTCACCTGCGCTTCCCACACATGTAGGTGAAGCCTACATGGAGTAGGTGTTCGATGACGGCACGCGCACATGCGGCAAACACGCACACACACGCACACAAACCCACACACTCACACAGACAATCACAGGTTTAGTTATAGTAACTCAGGTGGACAGTAAACCGGACAGCACAATATTTAAAGGAAATAAAGGTGTATATGCCTTAAGATGGCTGCAGGCCGGAAAAGGCTTTACATAGATTCCATAAACACATCATAAACACAATTAAAATATCACAATTTTCTTACAAACACAATCAAGAAATGACATAGCCATAGAAATAAATCTACGTGTTACAGTGAAGAGGTACATAGCCTCCTTTGTACATGTCTGAAGTCGCGGTGATTGACTCTGCAGAAGACAAAAGTTTGACACTTTTTACTATACTAACATGTACACGTCGTTGAAACTAAGTTGACCATCGAAGCGACCAGCTACTTCTACATGGATGAGAAAAAGACTTACCACCACTGAATACATTCCAAGGAAGATTGTGCTTTGTAAAACAGCCATAGAGGATAGTTGCAAAAAATGTCCCTTGACATTGCAATAATTTACTCTGCTTCATGATTTCTGTCTTTTAATTTCATTGTCGTCGTCTTGCAGGACCTTCATTGCTGAAAGGCATCCTTTTCTAATGCTGGCCTCAGATGATGTTTTTGCTTTTGTCTTAAATTTGAACAACCACTGCACGGTTTTAATACAGTCTTTTGCTCTATGGTCTTTTACATGTCGACAAAAGTCACTTGGCGTCCAATGATTTACATGCATTCCTTTACGGGGTGTGGCAATTACAAACGATAATATATTTGAATGTTTTTGAAGCTTTTTGCTGTTGTATAGATATTATAATATACTTGCTATGAATATGATGAATATTGTCTGATAATTGTTTTGAACAGTGATTAATGATATAAAAACACATGTTTGATTGTACATTATTATAGAGACTATATGCACATATATAGAATCCCTCGTTGTGTGATATGACTTGAGGGTGTTAAGTATATGTGGTGTGTGATTTATTTGTTTTATATAAATTACCATTGATTTCCTCTTCTATCCTAGCTATTATTCTTATTGCTTAAAAGTAGATATTACTTATGACTAGTTTCCTCTTCTAGTTTGTGCAACTTATTTTTCCCTAACTTGTCTTTCTATAGCATTTATGTGAGCAAATGCTGGCACAGTTTCTTAGTTTGGGTAATTTTTTTAAAACCTATACAATCAAAAAAAAGGGGGCCTAAACTAATTATATAGTTTAGTGTAATCATTTTCTTTGCCCCTTAAGCCAGGCCTTGAAAGTTAGAAAATGACCCAGTATATCTGGTGACCCTGCCTTTCGGTGTCATAGTAGTTACTTGAGCATCTGTGCTCCTTCATCCACAGTCATAGTAGGAATTAACGCTATTCACAGTGTGTTTTGAGACATGTTATGTCCTTGAAAAAGCACGCTTTTAAATGCAGTTTTGTCGTTTTGCACATGTGTCTTAAGTCAAAAATGCCTTCTTTTAAAACTCCCTCACTAACTATGGTCCATTTTAAGATATCTCTCCTTCAAGTTTATAAAAAGACAACAACCTGCATCGTTATTCTGTATCTCTCGGTTTAATATTCCTCATTCTTTAATTTGAATGACTGTGCTCTTTGGCCAGGATTAATTATGATGGGTTTTATCGGAAGGTAGTGCCATTGGTTTGATATAAATGTAATTTTATATTAAGAGGAATTGTGCTTCTAAAATGTAGAAGAGAGCAGAGTGATCCTATGTTGAAGAAAACATATATTACAGGAACTTGTGGAGAGATTCAAGGCATGGTAGTCTGGGACGTTTTGGGGGATAGCGTAGTTAAACTATAACCTATTCCCTCTGTGGTTTCCATTTTTTTACTCCTGTTGCATGAATATATCTGCACCTACTGAATTAATTTTACTGTAAAAACCTAAATGTACATAATATATTAGACAAATACATGATTACAATGGGATCAGTTATTCCCTGTGCACTCTGTTATTCCTATGTGTGCTGGGGATAAAGGTTACTGATCAGATCTGAACTTCCAGCAACCTTGTTCAGGGAGTCCAGGTATTAAATTGACAGAGTCGGGGTCCCATATCTTTGAAATTCTGAAATTAGGCGCCTGAATGTGAGTGCCATTTTGTTTGTAGGCCTTGATATGGGGCTGAGCAGTAATTGATCCAAATGAAAATTGGCATAGTTTTATTTTAGACTGAAGGTGAAAGAGTTAGCCTAAGTGTGTGTATGTCAAAGCGCTTATTGATATTATTTTAAACATACAAATGGTATGATCTTGAAAGTTATATTTGTGTATGTATTAAGGTGTAATGAAAGAATAGAGAAATGAAATGTGAATATATTTATTGCTTCTGATTAATAAAAAAGTGTCCTTGCAGTGAAAATGTGTGCCTTTTTTGTGGAATATTTTAAATGCATTTAGTTAAATGCCATTGTTTTTTAGGGTTTTGATGAGGCTAGAATCAGCATAAACAATAATCATAAAATAATATACAATTTTTTAGCGTATCTAACATTATACCGTTTACGACGGTTTAGTTTCATGGTGGCCAAATTACTGTTTGACTTTTCATGGACTAGTCTTAACCACTTACTGACTCAGGTTTGGTAGCTTGAAAATTATCGCTGGTATTTCTAATATAAAAGCTATCAATTATAGTTGATATTGCGTTAAACGATAACAATTAGGCTACTTAAATTTCAACGAGTCTGTAAAATACAGTATAACACATTTTAAGACAACGAGCGTACATCAGCTCATGATAAACTGCATCCAGTACTGTAGTTTTAACCGGCTACTTTCTTCTAAAATTGACGGTAACGTCTCGAGATTTGAGGTATGATGTAGTGCCTCCTGTCCTGGTTTGGCTGAGAAAACTAAGATGGCGTCTAGCTTGAAGAGACAGCCAGAATGATCCGAGGGAACCGATGATGTCGGTTACTAATTGATGTCGGTTACTAATTGGGAGAAGAATTTACCAAGTAAGAGGCCATTTATTTGTAAATAAGCCTCCAAAATAAATGTTCTACACTTCTGTCTTGAAAGAAACCGAGTCTTGGTAGAGGGAGACTAGTGAGTAGGGACAGCTAGCTAGCTAAGCTAACGGTAGATGGTTAACTGGACAAAACAAGCTGTTGTTAGCTAGCTGGCTAACGTCAGTTGAAGCTATTTCTAAGCTAATGCGGTTTGCCGTAAGCTTTTCAGTTAGCATAGCACCACGACAATAACAAACACAGAACAAGGAAGTATTTTCGAGTCATTGCTATAGTATAGAGCGTCTGAAACATAGATGCCTAGCAGCGTCCTGGCTGTAATTATTTTTGTCAAACTAGGGAAAGGTCGAAGGGTGTTTCGCTAACGTTACAAGTCAGCTAAAATATGTAGCGTCCTGCCGGAGCAGACGTGCTGGGGTGGGCTGAAGATATGGAGGCCGCAATGCTTGCTCCTGCCACCCTGTAGCTACGTGACCCAGAGCAGAACAATAGAGCCCCATGAGATTTCAAAATACCTGAACGGAAAGAGAATTAGATAGTTTTAGTTTTTATCATGTATATTTAATATGATCCTACTTTGACTACACATATCAGATGTGCTTGTCGAATTCACTGTGGTGTCCATCATTGTAATGTAAGTTTACTTGGTAGCTACATATGACAGTGGTTAATTTAACTAGTAGTAGCAGTAGTAGTAAACGACGTCAGAGCAATAATATTGTCAATATCGTTATCATATCAGCCAACTTTGATAGCCTGCTAACTAGCAATCTGTGAATTATCACTATTGAGTTTGCTTGCTAAGATGACAGTAAAGATTTTTTTGTATCAAATTACTCATTTATCTAGTTATTGAGCACTGTCCATAATCTAAGTAATCTATCCATGTTCTGTGTGGTGATTCACTATTTACCCATCATTTAGGTTATTATTTGTTGCAAGAATTCATAGCGTGCATGCTGTTTTTTAGGCCTTAATGAAAATCAACGCCAGGCCCATCTGTGATGGCCTGTTGTCCATGTCGTGGTAACATTAATTTGGGACCTAATTTAGGTTGTGTGTTTTCAGCCATACTTATTTGGGAGACTTTTGGGTTGTAGTCTATTTATGTACCTTATCCAGTGTATAGCAGCATCCGAAATTCTTCTTTGCCCTTCTGTATTTTATATCTAGACAAATTCCTCTGTCTATGCACTACTTTAACTAGCTTGCTGTCCTTATAGTGGACATGGTTTCTCTAAGCTTATTTTAGTATCTGCTTGAGACCATTTGTTTATCCTTAGATTTGGCTTATTTGTCTCTGAGATGCTGGGGGAGGGGATCTCTACCAGATCAGTTACTGGCACCAGGAACTCCTCCCCCTATGTGTGTTCCACTCGAAGTCTGGATATTTGTGTTGTTTTGATTCAGCTTTAAGACTGCAGTTGTCATTGTTTTGGTACCAATATTACCAATCACAGTTGTGAAGGTCAAGTGTATTTTCAAGTACAATGCTTTCCAATGCAAATCTTTTGATGCTACAAAGCCTTGGACCAGAGAAATAATATAGGATATGTTTTAGGGCTAGGTTTGTTACTTTGAATTGCATTCCAGGCGTTTTGAAAGTGATTTTCTTTTACCCATGTTGAAATGTATTTAAGTCATCCACAATTTAGTGAAGAAAAGCAGCCTTGTGGTTGTTATCCCTGTCGTGTTAACAAAGCTTTACTTTTAAATTCAACATTAACTAAAACTAGTTTCTTTTAGGCTTTGCTGCTGTCACGCATCCTCTACAATGTGAAAATATTTACTCTAGAACACATTTAGACTAGGATACTACTGTTAAATCGACCTTCAATGACTGTTTTTTTAATGGATACATATTGTCTTTCTTGTTGCCAGGGTGATGGAAGGGGAAGACTTTGTGCCTCCACCGGAGTGCCCAGTGTTCGAACCGTCATGGGAAGAGTTCCAAGATCCCATGGGCTACATTGCTAAGATCCGTCCAATCGCAGAGAAGTCCGGAATCTGCAAGATTCGCCCACCTGCTGTAATTGCTTTTTTAAATATATCCTTACAACGTTATCGTTTTTTTTCTCTCTTTGTTTGTTTTCTGTCATATGCATAAGAAAGAATTGGGTGTAACTTTTATTTCGATGTGCAAACAGGAATGGCAACCGCCTTTCTCCGTGGAGTTGGACAGCTTCCGCTTCACACCCCGCATACAGAGACTCAATGAGCTCGAGGTCTGTCATTTTTTATTTTTGTAGTCTAGTATTATTGACAAACCGTTTGAGCAGTGATTGGTGCAGACGTTTCTTTTTAAACAAGTGTTCTGCGCATCACTTGCTTCTCTAGGCGGAAACACGTGTGAAGCTGAACTACTTGGACCGCATTGCCAAGTTTTGGGAGATCCAGGGCTCCTCACTAAAGATCCCCAATATTGAAAGGCACATCCTTGACCTTTTCAGTTTGTCCAAGGTAAGAGTGCTAATTACGCTCCATTTATTACTGATAGTATCAAAATGTGAGAGTTTCAAACCCTGCCTTTCACGTTCTACCTAACGGATAAGTGGTTGGCCTATTTTTTTTCCTCCAGATTGTGACTGAGGAAGGGGGATTCGACATAGTGTGTAAGGAGCGGCGCTGGGCACGCGTGGCCCAGAAGCTGGGCTACCCCACGGGCAAGAACGTGGGCTCCCTCCTGCGCTCGCACTACGAGAGGATCGTCTACCCCTTCGAAATGTCCCAGTCTGGTGCTAGCCTGACGGTAACGCTACCCTCACTCACCCTTCTCTACTACTGCTGTTGTGGTTAGACGTAAAGTCATCTGTCAACTCTCTACTGTTATCAATAATTAACCCCCTTTTTTCCTCTGTTTCTCTGTGCTGTTTTTATTTTCTTATATCAGTGCAAGCCAAAGCTCTACGATGGTGAGGAGGTGGATAAAGAGTACAAGCCCCACTCCATTCCGCTACGCCAGTCGGTCCAGCCCTCCAAGACGAGCAGTTACGGCCGCAGAGCCAATCGCCTCCACCCTGATGTGAGTGGCAGTGCCTAGAACCAATCAGTGACTTGACCTCTGTCCTTTAAGTGTCAACACAGTTTGAAGCAAATAGATCTTGTGCTTTACTTTGGAACCAAAATGTTCCATTTTTTCCCTAAAAAAATTATTGTCATGGTGTTAATTTATCTTAACAAAAGTAGGACTATACACATGTATGGTTTGGATCAATCATGCATGTTTTTTAAGTTTTAATTTGAGTTAATCTGTCCTTTTCGGGAACTGGAAGTGAAACTGTGCTCTATTCTGGTCATAATTCACTCTGCACCTGCTGTTATGATACAGTATGCGTCATACAGTCACTAATACTAATTAAAAGTGAATCAGAGAGTGTGTGTGTGTGTTAGGAATCCATTACTTTCGTAGATAACGCTGGCAGTTGTTCACACTGGTGTGATACAGGCACTCAAGTCTACCCTCTAAAAGTAGATTTTCTCATTTCTTCACTCAAGCTATTATATCATTGATGTGCCTAACAATGTGATTATATAATCACATTTATGCTGATGTTCAATTTTCTGCGTCTTAATTCCCAGTCAAATTGAACGTCAGGATGAAATGAATCCATGAGTTTCAGCTTTTATTTGAATTTAGGAATGGGGCGGTGAGGGAGAGGGTGTGATGGTGATCTCGGAACGCATCCAAGCATGCTCGCTTGGCCTCTCCACGCTGCTACGGTGCTGCTGCTGCTGCCCCACGCTTCACTTTCTTTGGCTCCCTCTCTTCACATTATCTCCCCGGCGCTCTCACGCTAAGGCCGTGTTCACTCAGTGTTTTGTGTCATTCCAACTTAACCATTTACTATTTATTTACATTTCCAAAGCTTGTGATATACCGACCTGCCATTGTTGTCTCATTCATTTTCCATTATATCGCGTCCTAAAATTGATTTATTCTTACACCCCTACCCATTATCTTTGTGTTTAATGTCTGTTAGGATCTTTGATTTGCTCTCATAACTTTAATTTTGGTGCACTGAATTTATTTTGAGACCAAATAATCTACATTGAATCTGCGAAATCCTTACTCTGTGCAACAATCTAAAAGGGGTTTGTTGCTAATCCCGTGTGCATCTTTTAAATGCTTTTAGTTTGTTTTCGGCTCTCGTTCTTTAACAGCATTACCAATGCATTTGGGAGAGCTTAGTTTGGACTTAAGTGTGTACAGGTCATTTAGACTCGAGCGTGTAGTGTGAAAGGACTCACACTGCCTCTTAACAGCTACTTCAACATGAAGGAATTACGTACACATAGACTCATTAACTCTTAATCCAAGGTAAATGAGAGATCCCGTTTCTTCCTGAGTCTCTCTCTCTCTCTCTCTTCCTTTTCTTTCTCCTTGTCTTCCTCCTCTTAGTCCATTGTTGCTGTTATTGTCTTCCCATGCAGGGTCCGGAAGATCTGGCCCCTCACCCCCTCACCACTGGCTCTCAGCAGAGATCTGCGGTACTGTCTGTCTGTCCCCTTCGCCTCTCTCTTTCTTTCCCCTCTTTTGAGCAAATATCCGTGCGTTCACTCTTCCCCCTCCCCCACCCCATACCTGCGCTTGTTGGGGTTTCTGTTTCTCCTTCTAGAGGCCTTCCCGCTGTTTTGCTGATGTCGTATCTTTAAGTGCCATAACTAACAGAAAACGCCCTCGAAACGTTTGAACAACTTAACCATGTCTTTGTGAACCCCTTGTTGCATTGTCTCACTGTGGCCTTTTGGCAACGGTTATCTTGTTTGGATTTTCTGAATCAATGCAACACCCATTGTCTGTGTGGTGTCAGTCCTGTTCTTGGTTTTATGCACACTTTGCTTGGCTGGCTATATTGCTGTGGGCAGTCTGTGTGCCTCTGTGCTTTGCTGCGTTGCCCGTTTGTTAAGCCTCCAGTCACCAGCTACTGCAGCCATAGCGGTGCTGCATGCGATTATACGGTAGCGCATTTCCCACAAGCAACTATAAGCAATTTTGCACAAGTAAGAAGCTGGACAATGTAAACAATGTAAACTTCAGCACAGTTTGTCCTTTTTAACCCCTGACAGTGTTAGTCATCATCATGAGATAAAAATTACAGTTACAATTACGGTTGCAAATGTAGCTAAGAAAAGGTTAAGTGTCCTGTGTCGGTTTTGTTGGTGGTGGGTCTTTTCTATGGTGTTGGTGGTGGGTTCCTAACCTTTCAGCTCTGTTGCACAGACATCTTGCAGATCCTGCCGCTCTCCACACTAAAGCTGCCACCCCCACTAGTGGTGCTAAGCTATGGTACATTTCACCCCCTCACTCCCACCCCAGGCGCTGGCCTAGACCCCTTGCTTGGCTCTCTGTGCTTCATAGAGAGTAGTTGGCCTCGACCCTTGACCCCTACCCAAGCACCTCCCATTTTGACTTTTGCCATCTGTCCTTCAGCCGGAGCCAACGGAGGAGGACATCGAGAAGAATCCGGAGCTGAAGAAGCTACAGATCTACGGGGCCGGGCCCAAGATGATGGGGCTGGGCCTGGTACCCAGGGACAAGGGCCTCCGCAAGAAAGGTACGCCATTGTAATGACTTTACCCCCCCAAAAAAAAAGCCTAAAGTAGTACACACTTTAAACTGGGTTTCCTTACTTGGCCGTCTAATGGACACTGCCTGAACACTTGCTATAATCCTTTAATTAGCTCGTTTTGTTAGCGCCTTTAAGTTAAAACACGGCTTGACCCATATACTGGATTAACCCGATGCGTGTGCAGTTGTCGCCTTATATGGGATGGCCCCCTTATTTGTGCCCTTTTTATAGGCCACACATTGCTTTCATGCTTGTCGCAAACCTGACATTTTGTGTTGCTGTATGAATGTGCACCATGCTAACCAGTGCGGTGTGTTCCCATCCTAGAAGAACTGCCACAAACTGTTACAGTCAGGGACCCGTCGGCAGCAGGTCAGCCAGCCGCTGTGGACGGTGCCGCCGCGGTCAAAGAGGAACCCGCGGGAGCACCGGTGACCAAGGCCGACGGGAGCGTGCCCGTCTCCCCGACGCCCGCTGCTGACCTACCAGAGAACCCCGAAGTGAAGAAGGAAGATCCCGGCGACGGAGGGGAGGGGAACGAGGAAGAGCACGGAGACGAGGAAGGAGACGAGGAAGGAGACGGGCCCTGCACCAAGATGACCATGAGGCTGAGGCGCAACCTCAACAACCCACAGTTTGTGAGTTGGAAACACGACACATCTCCCATTATTTCTCCATGTTAAAAATAAAGACTGCCGTTTGAACCATTTCTTAGGAAATGTGTGACGCTAATCCACTGTGTGTAAATCTGCGACACTGATCCCGGTTCAGGTGGACTCCTTCATCTGCCGGATGTGCGGCCGCGGCGACGAAGACGAGAAGCTGCTGCTGTGCGACGGCTGCGACGACAACTACCACACCTTCTGCCTGCTGCCGCCCCTCACCGACCCGCCCAAAGGCAACTGGCGCTGCCCCAAGTGTGTGGCTGAGGTAAGAGAGGGGCTTTGAGGAGATTACCGAGTCTCAGCATGCAGGGGAACGTCTCTCAACCTCCCTTTTGAACTTTTTGGACTCCTCTCAAGCACTCATCCCTCCCTCCGTTCTCTTTTTTCTCTCTCCAGGAGTGTAAGCGGCCGTCTGAAGCCTTTGGGTTTGAGCAGGCTACCAGGGAATACTCCCTGCAGAGTTTTGGTGAGATGGCAGACGCCTTCAAAGCGGACTACTTCAACATGCCCGTTCATGTGAGTGCGGCGCAGCACAAAGCGCTTTGCCTTGATGTTTAATGGATATAACTGAGCCGGGCGTAATTCATTAGGCAGCCCTTAAACTAGCTATTTGTCCACAAATTCACTCAAACAAAAAACCACTCATTGCTCAAAAATTAAAAGATATGCTATTAACCCCCACCACCACCATCTTCAAAAAAACAACGCAAAGAAAGTCATAAAGTAATGCCCATGACCTTGAGCCAATTGGTGCAGGTGTCATATGTGCACTAATCTCACGGGTCGACTAATGCTGTGCGTGTGCGTGTGCGTGTAGATGGTTCCCACGGAGCTGGTGGAGAGGGAGTTCTGGCGGCTGGTCAGCAGCATAGAGGAGGACGTGACTGTGGAGTACGGAGCGGACATACACTCCAAAGACTTTGGCAGTGGCTTCCCCATGAACAACGGCAAGAGGCTCCTCACCAAGGAGGAAGAGGTACTAGCATCCCCGCTCTGTTTACTCGCCTCTGCTGAGAGGCATAGACCAAACCCCAGAATAAATCAGTCTTACAGTTGTTACATAATGGGGTTTTGATTTGAATTCACATAATCCCGGACCCATTGTGTAGATAGGTCACTTTAAACTATATGTCTCCGTAATGATTGGTGACACACGTCCTAAAAGTAGAGTAGCTACACATCCTATTTTTTTTTTTATCCAATTGGCGTCCTCCCCGTAATTTCCTACGTTTTTGATGTGTTTCCTCTCTCGTCAGGACTACGCCCGTAGCGGCTGGAACCTGAACGTGATGCCTGTGCTGGAGCAGTCGGTGCTGTGCCACATCAACGCCGACATCTCGGGCATGAAGGTGCCCTGGCTCTACGTGGGCATGGTCTTCTCGGCCTTCTGCTGGCACATTGAGGACCACTGGAGCTACTCCATCAACTATCTCCACTGGTGAGGGCCGAGGGCTGAATCATAGGGACTTATCCTCAATGGTTTTAGTTCCACTTTTTTTTCTTTTCAATTGGGATCTTTGCTTGTCCAAATTACACATTTAAGGACTGTTCTAGCTTTGGGTGAGTTTGTAGATTAGTATTAAAATGTGTGTTTGAGACACTCAGTGAAATGCATCACGTTCCTAAACATCTCTCAGACCTTAGCTCCATTGTGTCACACAGCAGAAGGAGGTCACGTATGTATACTCTGTTTGATGAAGACGGGACAGGCTGATGAAGCCTTACGTTGTCGTTTTCCCCTCCCCTCCTCCAGGGGTGAGCCCAAAACGTGGTACGGCGTTCCCTCTGTGGCGGCCGAGCGGCTGGAGGAGGTGATGAAGAAGCTGACCCCCGAGCTCTTTGAGTTCCAGCCCGACCTCCTCCATCAGCTGGTCACCATCATGAACCCCAACATCCTCATGGGACACGGGGTACCGGTATGTCTGACACACACACACACACACACACACACACACACACACATACACACACACCCCCGGAACCCTTTATCATACATTTCGAGGCACAGAAGCCTAGAGGAATGATTCTAAGCAGGGTAGGGTTCTGGGATATTCCTGACCGTTGTGCCACTTTGATTGGCAGGTGGTGCGAACCAACCAGTGTGCCGGGGAGTTTGTCATCACTTTCCCCCGAGCCTACCACAGCGGCTTCAATCAGGGATACAACTTTGCTGAAGCTGTCAACTTCTGCACTGCCGACTGGGTGAGACTCTCGTTGTCCTTTTCAACCTTCTTTTTGTCTGTCCTAAATCAAGTAAAACTTCTTAATTTATCTAAGAGAAACGGGTATTTATCTAAATGAAATCGACAAACAACCTTTTTGTTTATTAGCTGCCAGCGGGGCGGTCCTGCATAGAGCACTACCGCCGTCTCCGCAGGTACTGCGTCTTCTCCCACGAGGAGCTCACCTGTAAGATGGCCGCCTGCCCGGAGAAGCTGGACCTGAACCTGGCGGCGGCGACGCACCGGGAGATGTTCACCATCGTACAGGAGGAGAGGAAGCTTCGCAAGGGCCTGCTGGAGAAGGTGATTTAGACAACGATAGCCATTGCATTTAGAAAGTTGTCGAGAGACAATCCGACCAATCCCTTTAACTGTTAGTAATGTCCAGAGTTATTACATACATAAAATGCTTTTGGTGGAATGTTGGTATTTGAACCCTCTAATAAACCGTCTTAGTTTTGCGATTCCCCTCATACCTGCTCGGTCTGTTCCGCAGGGCATCACCGAGGCGGAGAGGGAGGCCTTTGAGCTGTTGCCCGACGACGAGCGACAGTGCGACAAGTGCAAGACCACCTGCTTCCTGTCTGCTCTGGCCTGCTCCAACTGCCCCGAGCGCCTGGTGTGTCTCTACCACACCCAGGACCTCTGTGGCTGCCCCACGGAGAAGCTTTACCTCAGGTTAGCTCTCCCTGCAACCGCCACGGACTGCCCTTAAGGGTGGTTGTTTCTGATGGTGGCGATTATTTTAGAGCAATCCCTAACTCTTTCTGTTGCTGTTATTCTCCCTTAGCTCTCTTTATAAACCTTTCTTTTCTCCCTTTCTCTCTGTATTGCTCTTTCTCGTTCTCCCTTTCTCTCTGTATAAACCTTTTCCTGTTCTCCCTTTCTCTCTGTATAAACCTTTCTCTTTCTCCCTTTCGCTCTGTATAAACCTTTCCCTTTCCCTCTCTCTCTACAGATACAGATACACCCTGGACGAGCTGCTGGCCATGCTGCATCGGCTGAAAGTCCGGGCCGAGTCCTTTGACTCCTGGGCCAACAGGGTGAAAGAAGCACTGGAACAGGAAGAAGGAAACAAAATAGGTAAATAATACAAATGTCAAACCTGAAAAGACGCCCTATTTCCAACACTTGAAAATGCACGGCCGCCTAGTACACACAAAGCCAACAACAAAACAGTCTGCGGAACAGGACGGGACTTAGAGTTTCTGCTCGCTTGGCCTTCCAGGTATCCAGGACCTGGAGGTGTTGAAGCAGGAGGCCGCGGAGAAGAAGTTCCCCGACAATGAGCTCCTCCAGAGGCTCAACACCGCCCTCAAGGACACGCTGCACTGCCAGAACACCAGCGTCGAGCTCCTCAGCAATGCCAAGACGAGGTAATGAAAACGATTTTCTCTCTTCCCAGTGGACACATGCCCTTTTAAGGATAGGCCTTAGCAATACAGAAGGTCAATAGGAAAGTCTTAGAAAGCTTTGCTGCAAACTCATCCTCTAGAGCAAAAAAAGACGTTTAACCTTCTAAGAAAAGACCACCCTGACCGCCCCACACACACACTCTACTGTGTTTTAGTGAGCAGAGGATGACACTGGCGGAGCTGAAGACTCTCGTGGAGACCATGCAGAATCTGCCCTGTGTGCTGAGTCAGCTAGAAGAGGTTCAGGTGAGTATTCCCTGGAAGCTTTTTCAGCCACAACATTATTACGTACTTAACCACGGGTCACACGTTTAAATCATCTGCCCCTCTGGGAGTATATGAACATATGTTAGATTCCTTTCGATTATGCACCATCACAAGTTCTACTAGCGTTTACCCCTCCCGTCTCCCGTGTTCCTAGGCGGTGCTGCAGACAGTGGAAGAGTTCCAGGCCAAAGCCCAGGCTCTGGCGGGCGACAGGGACTGGCGTCGGGACTCCCCTCTTGCCGAGCAGCTCCAGGCCCTGCTGGAGCAAGGGGCCAGCCTGCCCGTGGAGGCCCCCGCGTGCCAGCTCCTGAAGGGGCTGCAGGAGCAGGGCCGCTGGCTGGGCGAGGTGAGGCGGACGCTGGGGCCCGAGGGCGGCGAGGACAAGGAGGTGACCCTGGTCGTCCTCCGGAACCTGATGGAGGCAGGCTGCAACGTGGCGCAGAGCGTGTCCGTGGAGACGGCCATGGCCGAGCTGCAGGAGCTGCTGACCATCGCCGAACGCTGGGAGGAGAAGGCCCAGATCTGCCTGGAGCAACGGTACACACACACACACACATATAGAGAGAAGTCTGTATTCTGACCATGGCTCGTTTACATGCCCCACTCAGTCATTGGACAAGCAACAGATGTTTGTAGAGCTGTTGAAAAGGAACCTCTGGGGTGTTTTCCTGGTGACTAGTTACCAGACTATCCTCTGTCATGTTTACTGTCAAACATAATTGACCTACTCGTAGCTCCTGTTGAAAGTGTACAGAGGACTACTTTTATTGACGTGTGCTTTCCGTCCGCGCGCTAATATGTCGTCGTGATGGCCTCTCGTTTCGCTGCGCTTGCAGGCAGAAGCATCCTCTGTCCACGCTGGAGGCCATCGTGAACGAGGCCCAGCTCATCCCCGTCAAGCTGCCCAACATCCTGTCACTGCAGGGCTGCCTGAGTCGAGCCCGCGCCTGGGTCACCGACCTGGAGGAGATCCAGGTAAACAAAGACACGGCCGGCCCAGCAGACGTGTTTACTTTGTGGCCCTTCCTTTTTAGGGCTTGTTTAGCTTGACACACAGCTAGACTGAGGGCTGTTTTCCTTGACTTAGATTAAGCCCTAGGTTAGGTTAGGTGTTTTCAGTGAAGAATTTTAATGGACATTGAGATTTAGTCTAGGCCTGGGGTTAATCTATGTTTGGGAAACTGCCTTTTTAAGCTCTGTATTGTAAATATAAAAGGCTTGCACTTCTTGAACAAGACGTTATTCAGGCTTAAGCAGATCTTGATGACCAGTTTCACAGGTGAATATCCTAGTAAATAATTAAAACCGAAATTCGCTGATTCTGATCGCGTTCCCTGTTCCCCTTTGTGTGTGAAGAACGGGGAGCACTACCCATGTCTGGACGACCTGGAGGGCCTTGTGGCCATCGGGAGGGACCTGCCCGTCTGCATGGAGGAGCTCAGGCAGCTGGAGCTGCAGGTGGCCAGCGCCCACTCCTGGAGGGACAAGGCCAGCAAGACCTTCCTGAAGAAGAGCAGCCAGCACAGCCTGCTGGAGGTCAGAGACCAGGGTGGAGCTGGGCCGGGACGGGGTGGCGGGTTGTGGAGGGCGGGGAGCCGAGCCTAGCGTTGATACAGGGGAGCGGCGTAGCACCTTGGACTGGGCTCGTTGTTACCACATATCAGTGTATTATTATAAAAAAATATGACGTGTTTCACAGGGAGCTAGTGTTTGGTTGTATCTGTCCTCAGACTTCCTTGAACATAGGTCATATGCAAAAGGTTTTAATCTGTGTTATTGCTTCACAAATATATGATGTCATTGTTTTATTGTTTTCATTACTTAATAGCTTTGTTTTTATCCTCTTATCACGCAAAGCACGTTTAGCTGCACTGGTTGTAGGATATGTGCTATTCAAAGAAAGTGTGTATTATTATTCAAAAATATGACTTGTTTCTCAGGGGCCTAGTGATTGGTGTGGAGCTATGTGTGTTGTTGCTAACTGTAGCCTTGTGGTGCAGGTGCTGTGTCCCTGCGTGGAGAAGAGGAAGGAGCGAGGCGACAAGGCGGACCCGCTAGACGGCGCCTCGGACACCAACACTCTGGGCCTCTCCGCCCACGACCTGAGGGACCCGGGAGCCATCGTGAGTTCACCTTTTAGCACAACATCTTTTATTTCAAACGTTTCACGTTGGCTTCTGTGTTATGAACTTTTGTTCCTGTTGTATATTGTGTAGAGTACCAGTCAAAAGTTTGGACACACTTTCCCACTGAAGTGAATGGGAAAGTGTGTCCAAACTTTTGACTAGTACTGTATGTGTGCTTTGAGACATTATATTACTCTTAGGGTTTGCGTATCACATCAGCCTAATATCTGTGTCTCGTTTCCCCGCAGGTGTCGGCTTTCAAGGAAGGAGAGCACCGGGAGAAGGAGGCCCTGCTGCGGCTCCAGAAGGTCAACCTGGCCAAGGCGGGAACGGCCACCCCGCTGCCGGACCGGGAGGACAAGGAGAACGGCCGGTGGGACGAGGCCATGGAGCTAGACGCTCCCAACCAGAACTCTGTGAAGGAGAACGGTACCCGCCACCCCGCCCCGGCCGTTTGCGTGTGCGGCGCCTCGCCGTGCGCCCCTCAGCTCCGTTGCCACCTGTGTAAAGACTGGTTCCACAGTGGGTGCGTGCCCTTCCCCTCCCTCCTGCCTCCCCTCCTCGACCCCTCCTCCTCCTCGGGGACACAGAGCCCCACCAACCCCCTCTGCTGGTGGGACTGGGACTCACGCTTCCTGTGCCCGCGGTGCCAGCGGTCGCGGCGGCCCCGTCTAGAGACCATCCTGGCGCTGCTGGTGGCGCTGCAGAGGCTGCCCGTGCGCCTGCCCGAGGGAGAGGCCCTGCAGTGTCTCACGGAGAGAGCCATCAACTGGCAGGGCCGGGCCAAGGAAGCACTGGACACGCCCGAGCTGCAGGGGGCGCTCAACAGACTGCAGCACCTCAGAGAGAGCCCCCACGGGGAGGAGGCGACGGGGAAGGAGGTGAAGAAGGAGGAGGCGGCGGTGGACGAGCAGGGGGAGGAAAAGGTAGATGAGGAGGAGGAGGAGGAGGAGAAGAAGAAGAAAGGGAACTCTGTGATTGTGTTGTCCGATTCGGAGGATGTCATTGACCTGACGGACGAGAACTCGCCGAAGAAGAAAGGCAAAGAGATGAACGGCACTCAGCGGGTAAATGTTCTCATGTTCTCGTCGGTTGTGTTGGTGAAAAAGGTGCCCGCCTCGGGCGAGCTTTCAATGGCTTTGACCTTGTTTGTAGGAAACGTGTTTACAACAATTTCATTTATATTCTGCTTGTTTTCCCCCAGGCTGGCTGTGAAAATGGAGTAGGCAAGAAAACCAATGTTACTGGTAAGTCACTTGGTATTTTTTCGTATATATATATATATTTTTTTTCAATCAAACTAAGCTACTTAGTATTTTAATGATACTGTGATTGTCAACCATGTCAAGCAATCATTAAACAGCCACTCAGGCTACATCTAGGGGTTGGGTCGCAGAACCACTTAACAACAGATTAAAATAAACCCGTCATACTTGAATGTCTACTAATTTAAATCAGTGAGTTAGTCTGCATAGTGTTCTCACACCAGACTCTGTGCTATAACCTGTCCATCCTTCCCTCCCAGGTGTGGGTTCCCTGCTGCCCCTGCTGTCGTCGCTGCGTGGCCCAGTGGTGGAGCTCTCCCCGGCCACCCAGAACCAGCTGGAGGAGCTGCAACTGGAGGGTGACCTGCTGGAAGTGTCCCTGGACCAGACCCAGACCATCCACCGGGTCCTCCAGGCCGCCTCCAAGCCGCCCACGCCAACCCTGCACACACTCATACAGGTGAGGGTTAGCTGAAGGACCCGCTGGTTGTCTGGCGTGTGGTCTGGATAGGTTGTTTGGTCAATCTGATAGATTTTCTTTGGTTATTTCAAGAGGACTGTAACTAGACCGCAAATCCCGATCGGGGCTCGGCCTGTCAGGTTGTGTTAGAGTAATTAGGAACATGAGTCAACACGGCCAGTTGAAATGCCAGTGGAGCTTGTTCCTCTACAGACGAATGACTCATGACACGGCCTGGCAGATGTAGGGCGGTTCCTGCCAGAGCAGCCATTCAGCTCCAGCCACTGACCTCTCCTCTGGTCTCGTCTCCTCCCTCCAAACCCCCCTCTTTTCTCCAGATTGAGCTCCTGGAGCAGAAGGGAGCGGGAGGTCGCGGGGGTCGAGTCAAGGACTCCAAAAGGAAGAGGAAGAGCCAGAGGGGCAACCAGGGCTCCGAGGGTGGCCCCCCGTCCCAGGACGTCTCAGAATCCAAGAAGAACCGGACCTTCAGCCACAGCCCCGCCCCTCACCTACCCATCCAGACCCATCCTGAGGTACAGGTCTGCCTCCCTCCCCTCCTCCAGTCTACCGTATAACCTTGGTTAAGGATGCTTAAATATTGGGTTTGTAATGTGGGTTTCACTGTCTATATGAATTGAATGTATGTTTGTAGATACTAGTTAAGTTTAGGTCGTTTCCTAGTCAACATCAAAGCACCTGTCTTGTTTAATGCTGGTCTTTTTACTTCTTCAGATCCTGTGATGGAGGATGAGGAAGGGAATGGACACCGCATCAGTCTGTGCCAGAAGACCACGTCGAGAGGCAGAAAGATGGTGTTCCCTTGTATCACACTCCTGCTCTCCCTCTCCCGCTCTCTCTCTATCCCTTCCTCATCTCTCTCTCTCTCACACTTCACCATTCAAACACTAACACAGTGATGCTAGTATTGAGCCCCTTATATCTGAACTCCTTTGTCCTCTCCTTTCACCGCAACCCTTTTTCCTATTCATCAACTCATCCAGTCTGTTCACCTTTTCCTTCTCTCTCTCCCCCCTCCTCTCCTCCCCCTCCTCCCCAATCCCATGATGAATGTGTATGCCTGTGTGGGGCCAGCGTTGTCTCTCGGTCTTAATTAGAGGTGCAGGAATCTCTAAAGGTCAGTCAGTAAGCTATGTTTTTCCTAACTGTATTACATGCTCTACCCAGGGCGCTGCAGTTAATTTCAGCTCAGCCACTCAAGGAACGTAGGATAAATATTTGATTTCTTTAGACAGTTTTATTTTTGTTTTTATTTTTGGGGAATGGGTCCTACAGCCGTAGGGTGTTGACAAAAAGGTTTGGTGACAGCCGATCTTAGTTGAATAAAAGCACCGTGGTATTTTAATTTTTTTCCAAACTGAGTCTTGTGTTTTGGTGAGGCTACTGGAGGGGGACATGCATTTTCAAAAACAAACCTATCGAATATTTTGGGAAGTGTGAAAAACAGGCATTGATGTTTTAGGTGCTACTTTCCCAAAATAGGTATATTTGTTTCTATCTATTCTATTTCTCTTTCGCTTTCTCTCTTTCCTCCCTTCCTCTTGTGTCGATTTTGTTACGTGTATTTTATTCCCCCCCTTTCTCTTGACTCCTTGTTCTATGATGTCCTTTTTCAGTCCGACCCTCCACTGTCTCTTTCCAAACTAAAGTAACACTTCACTGTACCTCTTATCATATTTTATTTTGTCTCCTCTGGGTTCAAATGATAGTTATTATTATTATATTATTATTATTATTGGTATTGATATTGCAGACACTCAGTTGTCGTGAGTTTGTGTATAAAATTTTCATTTCAATGTTGCCTTTTGTTTCTTTTCACTCTTGTTAGAAAATAAAGGTTTAGAATTGTTTTAGGAATTTTTTACTGGTGTCTTTTTTTCTGGTCATGTGGTAAATGAAACTTTACACAGTGGTAAGGAATCAAATAAAAAGGCATATATATTTTAAGAACAAGGTATTTTCATTAACAGTTTAATTTATTTAAAAAAAAAGCTAGGCGCTGCAAAACAGACATCACGTACAATATCGACCAGACAAGTTTACATTGTTTCTAGTCTAAGCGTTAAAAAATGAATAAATAAATACATTGTCACTTCCACAATTTCACATATTCTGACTTAATTCTTGTAGTCTTTTTTTAAGTATATGAAAAATGTAACATTTATAGCAAACATGCATGTCTTTGAAGTCCAGATAACTTCTTTGAACCCCTAAAATAGTTTGTCCTTTGAACAAATGTATCCCCTAACTAACAAATAAAACAAACACAGCCATCTTGAGAAGTAGTTGAATGGAATCTACTAAAAAGTAACCTAAGGTAAGTTCAGGAAAGCACAGCAATACAAAAAGTTAAGATAGAAATATTATGTAGGACATTCTTTGATAGTAAAAAGTTCATCCTTTTGAAATTCTATGTCTTACTGAATACATCCCAGATATCTAATTATGTTTTCTGTGCTTCAGATTAATAATGTGCTTTTTTAATTTGTATCGTAACACAGTGCTTATCACATTTTCACCAGTTCAGACTGTATTTTAAGAGATTGTATAAACACCATGGTCCTAACAAATACTGGCAAAAAACAATCCACCCACTTTTGTCTTCCTCTCTTTTTTTTTTTTCGCTGTTGAGTTGTGTAACCATTTTTCTCTCGTGTGCTCAGTAAAACTTATGTTGTATTCTGAAATTTCACATTAAGAAAGGCATAGCTCATCGATTGAAACACATTACTTGTAGCAAACTGGGATTTATATCCTGCAGTTTATGTTTCTACAGTTGGCACAGCAGACCTTTAGGGGGTCAAAGTTATGGCACAAAAATGTTTACTGTCAAGACACCGTAGTATAGCTGATTATATTCAAGTATCTTAACCGCTTTTATTGTGTGTTTACATCCCTAGTAGACAGCTTATACTGACTACAGTAATCTTTTAATTTAAAATCTTTACTCCTCAATCTGTACTGCTCCATTCTTTCTTCCCCTCTTTCTTTTATCTCCTTTTTCCGACAGCAATGACTAAGCATCAGCAGGTGGTGTTGTCTTCTTCCTCACACCTACTTCTCTATGTGCAGTGACAGATCACAGATGGCGCTGCGTCTCTCCCTCTCGTCTCCACACTGCCTTGTGTGAACGTGCTTCCCTTTGAACAACTGATTCATTCAAAATGTTAATCTCCGCCACACTTCCACTGGATAACTGTCTCCTTTTAATATTTTTTTTCAATTTATGACAGATAATCATTGCCTCCCCACCACCCCCTCTTTCTTCCTCCCATAAATTATTTTGGTCTGGCCACCTTGTCTCTTACACAGTAGTGACAGACAGCAGAGGGTTGTACACCTTCTTCCCATCCTCCGACCGGGTGCCGTGCGCCAGCAGCTCCTGAATAGTAATCCAGTTGTCCAGGATCCTGCGGCTACGTTTCTTCATGCTCCTCCGGTGGCACAGCTCCAGGATACTGGCAGGCTCTCCTTCCTGCTGCTGCTGCTGCAGTAGCTCCCCCTGCTGGCCACAGTCGGCGTTCCCCTGCTCCCTGTCCTGCCCCCTCAGGAAGTCCAGCCGGCTCTGCACCATGAACTCGCGGCGTCGGCGCTGCTCCCGCGCCCGCAGCAGCTGCTGCTTCCTCTCCTCCTTGCTCCAGTAGCGGCCCATCTTCATCTCGCTGACGGCGTCGTCGTCCGTGGTCATGCCGCTGCGCTCCTCGCGGATCTTCATGGCCCTCGCCTTCAGGAGGCGGTCCCGCACGGGACGCTTGGCCACGTATCGGGAGCCGTCGCTGCGGACTTTCACCTTCCACTCCATGCGGGGGGAAGCCGGGAGGAGAGGAGGCCTGGGTAAGGGGACCAGGGCGGGGCCAGGGGTGGAGCCCTGGGGGATGTCCTTACAGGTGCTCCCCAGGCTCATAGGGCTGTCGTCTCCCCCCGTCCCCAGGCTGCCCTCTCTGGCCACGTCGTTGAGCCCTAGCCCCTCGGTTGTGGAGGGAGACCTCAGCTGCATGCAGCTCTGGTAGCGCTGGGGGATTTTGGTGCCCGCCTGGCGGCGTGATAAGTAAGGGCTATTTTCCGCGCTGCGTCCCCCCGTCCGTTCCAGGGTCCCAGTGTTGGCCTTGGAGCTCCGTCGCACCCCTCCGTCTGAGCCCCTCCTGGCGGACACTCCGTCCCGGGTCAGAGACCTGAACTTGGGCCCTCCGGGGCTGGAGGTCTTGGCCTCCGCTCCTCTACGGTGGGTGTTTGGAGAGTAGGGCTGGTTGAGGTTAGCCGGTCCCCTCTCTGCCCTCTCCCCCCGGCCGTTCCTCTCCCTGTGCCTGCTGGGTGTCCTGGGCTGCGTGGGGAATAAGGACGGCGCCTCGCCCCCATCCAGGCTGTGAGCGTGCGAGGACGGCGAGGGGTGCTGTTCGCTGACCAGCGGCGTGCTCCGACAGCTCTCCCCTCCCGTGTTATAGGCGCTGGTGCTGTCCTTGTCCGACCGCTCCCTCTCGGGGAGCTCGTTAATGTCTGACAGCTCGTGGTGGCACGACTCCTCGGTAACCAAACAGGCGACCGGAGCTCCACCGAGACGCCCAGCCACGGCTCCGACCTCACTGTCTTCCTCCTCCAGCGGCCAGGCCTTCAGGCAGCGCTCCCTCAGCTGCTGCATCTTCTGGGCCCTCAGTATGTTGCGGCACTTGAACTCCAGGTGGCGCAGTTCCTCCTCCAGGAGGGCCATCTCGTGCTGCATCAGGCTCTCGTTCCGGTTGACGTCCAGAGGAACCCCAGCTCCTTCTCCTCCTCTTCCTCCTTGCCGGTCCTCTCCTCCAGCTGGGGCCTGACCTCCCAGCAGCGACAGGGCATGGCTGTTCTTCTCATAGTAGCACTTGATCTCCAGCAGCTCCCTGTACCTCTCACACTCCTCCTCGGTGAGGCCCGGCACCATCATCATCATCATGGCGGGGTCGGCCTGGTGGCTCCGCTCGCCCCTCTCCGCCATCTCCAGCCCCGCCCCGCATTCCAGCCCCAGCAGGGAGTCGGCGCTGAAGTGGAGGTCCCGCGAGTGGAGCAGGGGAGGCGGCGTGTCTCCGCGGCCCGAGAGGAACTTGCGCATGCTACCCGGCGTGTTGGTGGCGTTAGTGGTGGGGGCGCTGGTGTGGTCGTCCCCGAGGAGGTCGTGCTCCGACGACTCCTCGTAGCGCGTGCTCTCGTCCGTGCGGCCCACGCCACTGTCCAGCTCCTGGCTGTTGCTCAGGACCGTGTGCAGAAGGCCTGGGGAGTCTCTGCTAGAGGGCCTGGCGCCGCAACCCCCCACCAGGGCGCCGACGCCTCCGACCCCCACTCCTCCAGGGCCAGGGGCCAGGATGGAAGGGCTGGCCCTCAGTATGTGGGAGCTGGGTAGGTGGATGGGTTTGTCCAGAGGCTCCAGGTCCAGCTCATCTGGGTCCAACTGGTTGTCGTTCTGCGGGGACGTTATCAAAGAGGGGTGGGGGTTGGATGAGTAAAATTTTATGAAAGGAGAAAGGAAAAAAATTACAGATTTTTTTTGTTTTGTTTCACAAGTAGTCAAGGATGCAATGCTTCTCAGACATCATATTTACAGTGCACAATGCATTTGACTATAGTTGAATGTTTGTTTTTACAGTAGTATAGAATTTATGAAATGATTTCACTAGATGGAGCCAGAGTAGTTTGGGATTCAGCCGCTATGCCTCAGACATTTAGCTCTGGGTCATGTAGCCTCCACAGACTAGCCGGTCTGGTAGAAGGTTGAATGATTAAAAACAAAAAATCAGGTTACATATGTTATCCAATAATCTACTGGAGAATGTTATGATTTCAGCCTCACTGTGCTAAATATATGTTGCAGGACATAAAGTTGTGTAAGCTGTGTAGTGTAATTTTACAAACAGTAAATAACACCTTGCTATTTTGTAATTGATTAGTTTTTTCCATGTTGATTTTCCTCCCCTGAGATATTGATCGAATGTGTATGCAAATATTCAGGTTTGATTTGGTAAACAATAAACTCCTCAGACTGGAGCCGATCCAACTAATTGATTTGATTGTGATGGGAATTGCTTTCAGGCTTCAGGACAGGAGCATTGATTATATTCAAGTTAATTCTCATTCTAACAGCTCACCCTTTTCTGCCTTTCTCTGTCTCTCTCCTCCCCCCCCCCCCCCCACCCCCCCCACCCCCCCCTGACAGCGGATCAAGACCTTAATCTTTGTTCACATATTATCCTCTAGTAATTCCCTTGGGTTTCTTCTTTCGCTCTGCCTGGGTGAAACCGGCCCTTAGCAATATAAATCTTGTCATGTTATCTTAGTTTTTACCTTTGCCACAGTCTCAAGTTTCCCCAGATACAAGGGCATCACGTAAATTCCATATTATGGTTGTTTGTGATTGTGTTTCGCGTGAATAAATCAGGGGTGCAGACAACCTTTTAACGACCTCTTAAATCTGCCCTTGTTTAAATGTGAACTGCATTCAAATTAGTAACACTATTAAAATGTCTCTGCACATCTCTGCATAAGTCAACTGCATCACACTCAGTTTTAGAATTGTAAACAATTCTGCCCCATTTGGCTGTGTGTGTGTGTGTGTGTGTGTGTGTGTGTGTGTGTGTGTGTGTGTGTGTGTGTGTGTGTGTGTGTGTGTGTGTGTGTGTGTGTGTGTGTGTGTGTGTGTGGGTGCTATTTTTGGTGAGTGTGTGCTATTTGGCCAGTGTGTATATTAGTGGGTGTCGTATCAGGGTTATTTGTCAAGCTGGCACACTGACCTTGAGGAAAAGAAACCCTCTCCGCCACCCCACACTATGCTGATCTCCCTCCTCTCCTTCCCCCTTTCTTATCTTCTCTATCTCTCCCTCCATGCCTCCTTATCTGCTCTATGATCTGTCTCCCTGTCTAAGTTCCTCTCACCTTTCCTGTCTCGTTGCCTCTGTGTTTAGTGGGGACAGATGGAACCTGCACACACCTATGGCATACCATAGGTGATGTTATGTCTTATGCTACCACATTGTGAGTTTACGGGTAATGTCCCTTACACAGAAACAGCGTTTTAGTTTTTTTTTACTCTGAAACCTCTACATTCTAGTCAAATACTGTGATAACCATGCATTCTACTTCACATCCTTTTAGAGAATTACAGATTTTCTATGTTCAGATAGTTGATTGATTTCCAGTAATTGGCTCATGTGAGAGTATTGACTTTCCAGCAAAAAAGAAATTGGCCAATGTATTGTCTTTGTTTTTAAAGTCTCCAAACGGAGCAGTGAACCGCTCTGGGCCTTTGAAGACCATTGATGCTTCAGTGGTTCCCTCTCACCTCTATCTCAGGACGGGCCAGAAGTAAGGAGAAGTTGGTGCTGTCCTCACGAGTCAAAATGGCCACCGCTTCCTCCCTATTCTGGATATCCACCCCATTTATCTGACAGAGAATGAATAGATGGGAAACAGGTAAGACATTCAAACATCATCAGCAGCACTATTCTGTATGAATACATTAATAATTTCAATGGATACCAATGAGAAATGGTTCATTAAGAAGTAAGGAACAAGGCTGAGAATGTGCTGAGAATGCTATGAGTAATTATATCCTCGTTTGTGTGTTTGTGTCAAGAGAGTAGTGTTTGATCGTGCATGCAGTGGGCATGTTAGAAACCTTTACCTGTAGTATTCTATCCCCCTCTCTGATGCGGCCATCCATAGCAGCTATACTGTTTGGGTTCACCTGGGAGAAGTGATTGGGTTATCATTATGATAAAATAACCTGAATAGAATGGCTCTTCCTTTCCAAAGAAAGGATTGAAAGTATTTTTTTCCTAATTTGTGTCATCCGATATTCAATTGAAACTAGGGATTGTCGTGGAGTAAACACCTGTGACGATAATGAATGAATCTTTTTTTTTTTTTCTTCTTAAACTTCTCATTTGCGCGCTCTCACCTCCCCCACGTATATGCCCAGATCCTCCTCGTCATCAGTCCGATAGCACACCGTCAGTCCCAGCTTCTCCTGCTGACGAGATTTATACAGCTCCACCTCCTGCGGGGGAAGAGAGGATAGAGGAGGATAATTGGGACGGACATGAAACGGTAGAGAGGGTTTTGAAGGCGGTCGAGACGATGGAAGAAGGAGCTGGGAGTCTCACCTCGTACTCCAGCTCGTCCTGTCTGTCCACTTCATGCTGGGCGATGTCAAAGTAGTCGTTGGGGTCATAATATTCCGGTTCTATGAAACTGAGAAAGGAGACATACAAGGGAAGCACGCGTCAGTAGCTGAGGCAGGTAGCAGCCGCACTTCCATCAACAGCATTGATTATCTCTAGTCTACCAAAGACAAAGACATTGGCACCAATAATGACATTTGATGTCATTGTCTTACCACCATCCATCCATCCATCCATTGATCCATTGATCCGCCTGTCTGTCTCTCTCTCTCTCTCTCTCTCTCTCTCTCTCTCTCTCTCTCTCTAATAAACCTTTATATCTTTGGTGACAACCATGCAGGTATCTCACAGCTCGTTGAGGAGGTAGGCCGGAAGTAAGGGTGGCAGAGGAGGGGATGGCGGCGGATGGGGAGGAGGCGGAGCCCCACAGGGATGCTGGGTATTCCTGCCCAGCGTCAACATATGCTGGAAGCTGATGTCTGTCTGGGTGCCATTGTCTACGCAGTCGGTCATCCCTAGGGTCACCATCCCTGTCACCCCAGGGCCCCCTGACCCGAGCATGGCCCTCCGGCGGGCCCCCCTCCTCAACATGTGGGACAGCAAGGGGTCCCGGACATCCAGGGTGGGGTCCTGGGAGAGCCGGGTGATGTCCTTTCCATTCACCTGGAAGACACAGACACAGCCGTCGTGAAACGTCAAAGACAAGAAACGATCGGTCTACAGAGTTTGACCGCATGACAAAGAACAAGAGAGAGAAGGAACCGAAAGGAGAGACGCCGCCGCACAAAGACAGAAATGGATATAGAGACGAGGGCAAGTTGTCTACTAGTGTTAAATGGTGAGCACTGGTGTGCACTGTGCAGTGAATGGGTGGACCAGGGGGGTGGAGTGGAGATATTGAACCAAATCAGTGGTGGTCTCGGACAAACAATTTCAGTTCCTAGTACGTCAAACAGACCCACAGAGAAACATAGAGGGGTTAGGAAATACAAACACACACACGTCTAAAAAAAAAAAAACAGCTACAATGAGAAAGTTAGTGAGGTGGCAGAGAACTTGAGAAAAAAAAGGAAAACACCACAGTGCAGATACACTGACCGGTGACCTGGCATACACAATACTTCCCGCAATAAAACGAAATAAAAAACATGTACTAAAAGGTTAGTGAATCACATCACATACATTAGCAGAGAAGAGAACTGTGGGTACTAAACCTTTAATCGACCCTCTGCGTCAAAAGAGCACAGCATGTTACTTTTGTGACCCTTCTGTGGAGAGAATGGGAGAGAGCGGAGAAAGGTAAGCGATGGAGGCATTAAAAAAAACAGATTGAAAAGAAGAAAAAAAAACACTGCGGGGAGAAAGGGGAGCAGTACTCTCAAGTGGTCATTTTGTTGTTGAAACAATGATTGTTTTTCAGCGTGAAACCAAGGCTCCTGGTGGGGAAACAGGGAGGTAGACTCCTGCTCTTTAGTGGAGCAGTGGTTGGTTCCCTGTTACACTGCTGCTCTGCAGGGGGATCAACGTGACCTTCTCTTGATGTGAAACTACAGATTCCAGTCACACATACTGTTAAACCTAGAAATACATGGAGGCCACAGTTTTAGACTTTTAGTTTCTAGTTATCCCTGAAACACACTAATCCTCAAGGCTTGTGCTGCATTTCTTTCCTTTCTCTCTTTGTGTCTCCTCCACCCCTGTGATGGCTCCCCTGGCAGTACATGCAGGGGAGAAGCAGAGAAAAGGGGGATTTATAATTAGGGATTAGCGAGCGTGAATCTGATTGAAACCACAGGGATTTGTACGCGGGGGTAACTGAACCTCGGCCATTGAAACGAAAGATAAGAATACAGACCTCAGAATCCAAAGAGCCACCCAGGTTATACCAGTGCAAAGGTAAAATATCGCAACATTGTCTTATTCACTTTCATCTATGTCTAATGGCAGAATTTGTGGTTTTAAGTGTATTAGTCCTGAACACAATTCTAGATATTTCACAGAATAATAATAAAAGCTATACCTATATGTGCGGCACTTTCCTTATCCAATGTTACAACTTACTTACTTACTTAAAAATAAAAAATGTATAACAAATAACAATACAATTACAATATATCCCAATAGAAATCGGATTGTATTCTATCGAGTATGAGTCACATGTGAATACAGTGACTCGGATGTCAATGTACAAGTTTGTGTGTGTCTCTTTCTCTGGGGACGGCAGACAGGCTTTGAGAGGTGTTGTGAGTGACAGCTGTGACAGACACTCAGACTGACAGCCAGCCATTGTATGACAGCCCTCATGGTGAGCACTCACACACACCGACCTTGGTTGTCTGCACATTTCCACTTCTGCACCACACAGTACCTTCCCATCTCTGTCCCCCCCCCACCCCCCACCCCTCTCTCTCTCTCTCACTTCGCTCCCCCTTCTCTTTTCCTTGTCCCCTTCTAATAATTGCATGTCAAATCGATGTTCCCCAGTGCAGCCGAGCACAAAAACTTTTACTGCCACGTTGGGTTTCCACTCCGGCCTTCCATTTTGATTCTCCATGCAGCTTCACGATCCACTTCTCTGCTGCTGCTGCTGCCGTGATCCCCTACTACATCTCCTTGGTCACACCTATTTCAGATTTCTATTTCTGGCAATTGTCCTCTTCTCTTTCTTCTTCTTCCTTTCTTTCTCTCTCTCGCTCTCTCTCTCTCTCTCTCGCTCTCTCTCTCTATATACACAGTATACATATATATATATACATATATATATATATATATATATATATATATACATATCATTCTCTCTCTTTCCCTCTCACTATCTTTATCTTTTTTCTCTTTATTTTGCTCCATCTCTTGGGCTTAATATCTTCTCTCCTCTCGACACTGTGTCAGCAGTTTTACTCTCTAAGTGAGCAGCCCGGCCCAGCCCGGCCCCTCCCTTGAGAAGACAAAACACACACGCCACTGTTCTGGCTTCTTCTCCTTCCCTGTTTGTCCTTCCGCCATACTAATGGACCCTTCATAAATCTTCCTGTCCTTCTTTACACTCTGTTAGGGATTTTGTTCACTTGGTGAAGAAAAAAAGAGGAAGACGTTTTAGGTTCATAACAGCTTGTTTGCAATAAGAAATTCATTAATTAACTTAAATGGATTCTGTCGTGGTTCTGCCAAAAAAATATTTTTTAATTCTGGCCTCAGTTCTCTACATCAATCTCTGTCTCCATCCATCTCAGAAACTGGTGGAGCTTTGCCTTTCGAAGGGGTCCAGACTCCAGGGGGAAGAGCTGAGTGGGTTACTGAGTTGTTTTTCCACCCTAACACCACCCACCCATTTCCCATCCATTGTGGAGAGGGATATGGGGACTGTTAGAGGAACAGCCCCCTGGCCATGACTGACAGCTCTGAGCACAGGGAGAGAGAGAGTGCGAATGGCAGAATCTCATTCATTATCTATGAGAGGTGGCCAGATTGCTTTGAGGATGACTTCATACAGACTAATGGCTGCGGTGCGTTCCACCGCTAATTCATGTTGACATGTTGTGGAATGCATTGCACACATTGGCTTCGGTCTGATACCCGAACCTGTGAGCTGGGAGGATTAAGGCCTTACCTGCTTGCAACGAAGTAACCACTAGGCATCATTTTAATTTACGCTCCGTAATCTAATTAGAGTAAAAAAAATCCGATGTTGAGTAGGGTGTTGGCCTAGCTCTGCACCCACCATTTCGGGAGGGTAAAATAGGATTTGAAATTGATATTAGCTCTACTACATATTCCTGTCATAGTGACACCAACTATATTCCGCCCCGCACAGTAGGGGGCTGTGGGCTGCTGGGGGAGGGGGATGAAAGAGAAGCACGGAGTTCAAAGGGGTGAGCGAAGAAAGAAGGGAGAGGCGCTGAGTGAGAGAGTAATGGGCTGAAGTGAGGTGAAAGGATAAAGAGGGGTGAGGAAAGAGTTAAGAAAAAGAAGAAATCGAGGGGCAACAATAGAATTTCGAAGAATTTAATGGAAGAATGTAAATAGCTAACGTGAGTGGCTCGTTAGCTTGTTGGTTAACGGAACAAACAGAAAACCCAAGGGCGTTGTCTAAGTGTTACATGCATAATTACTTTACTCAATCGTTTTAAAAGTCAGTATATGCCACCTACTCGGTGCGAAAGCTTAGCCGATGAAAATACAAATCTAGTTGTTGCCTACAATGCAGCGAAGTAGAGCAATTGATTATTGATAATGATGCTGTATAATAATTCAGTGCGCTGTAGTGTTTTAGTTTTAATTTGTAAATATTCCGAATATTCTAAACTTTTAATGCACAGATGTTGGCCATGCATTGTTCTAAGAAGCTGCGGTGTTGACCGAGAGCCGCCCTCTTCAAATTGGATACCGCTTGTTTGGTAATTGATTTCTCTCATCTTCCATTCTTTGAAAGGGTGCTGAATTGCATCTCTTAATAAAGAAGAAAGAAGGTACATTAAACTCAGGGACCTAACCTTGCATCTTTCAATGGAAAGCTTGGTTGTTCAATATCAAAGAGGGTAGATATTAACATTAACCAGCAGGGAGTTGTGGATATTAGATATTGATGTCAAAGAGATGCTATTGATTTAAAGACTATTCAAACAGAAGAAATTAAGCCTATAAAACTAACAAGCCCCCACTGCGACTACTAGGCATATTACAGATTTTATTTGGTTTGTAATTGGAGATCATTTCAGACATAGGCTGGAAGCACATACTGTCCATAAAATGAAGATATACTTTATTGGCAAAAACATTGTTCTTGGAAAGAAAATATGTAAAAATAGAAACATTCAAATTTATTTTTTTCGCCCAACATAGTCCCTTTAATATCTGCCCTTCTCTCTCTCTCTCTCTCTCTCTCTCTCTCTCTCTCTCTCTCTCTCTCTCTCTCTCTCTCTCTCTCTCTCTCTCTCTCTCTCTCTCTTATCCTTCTATTTGTGTCTTCCTTTCTTTCTCTATCCCTCTCTTGCTATCTATGCTCTTTTTATCGTTCTCTCTCTCTCTGTCTCCCTCCCTTTCACTGTCTCTCTCATCTCATCTCACATTGTGTTTTATCCTTGTTAAGTGTGGGATGAGAATGACCAGACATGCAGCCCATAAACATCCTCCTCCCGGTCTGACCTCCAACCTAATCACAAGCCCGAGGAGCTTCAAGGTGAAATAACTAGAACACATGCACAAACGATCACAGACACACACACACACACACACACACACACACACACACACACACACACACACACACACACACACCACATTTAAAAACCCATCGTTCCTTCCCCTGTAAAAAACAGATGCATACAAACCAATTTAAGATTGGCAGACAAAAAAAATTACGATTATGCTGCTATCGGCTGGCCTAATTAGCGTTGAATGCCGACAGGTATCTTTCCTCCTTCGTTTGAGCTTTCACACCGTGTGCAGTCAGATAATGAGACAGAGGATCTGAGAGAGATAGTCTAGACTTTCAGATAGCCAGCGAACAAGTCAATACTAAGACTAAGAGAGGGCGGAGAAATGTTAAGCTTAAATGGTAGATCGAAGGCAGAGATCCTACATAATATATTAAGTAAAACGTTCGCATATTTTCACATCTTTCATTATATGTTGAACATAAGTCGTATGTGTATCTTAGATACGTTGTGTGAGACATGAAGCAAATGGGGGCTATTGATATGTATTGACACATAATTTGTTTGCACGGTCAGTCTGCGTCTTTTAAATCGATGTGAAAAACACATTAGGCTTGTTTAATGACTCGGTTGCCACGGAAACAGTTTCCCCACGTTGCCCATTATAACATTTTGAGGTTGGGAGGATGGGGGTGGGGTGGGGGGGTTGACGGTCAGAGGGTGCGATGGGAGAGACAGGTGCAACCATAGGACGCAAAATTGCCGGAGTGTTCGGCGAGCGCGTCTCCTGCTCAGTGTGACATATATGAGGTGAGCAATGGATAGTCTGGCGCCCCTACCTCTCTGGAAGCAGAGGGCTGAAATGGAGAAAACATTGATCAAGAACATCCATCCTCTTGTATGTGCTGTGGCCTTCAGTTCAATGGTTGTGTAAGTCAGTAATGGTTGATGCCTATGTGTGGAGCGTCATGTATAATGCATGTAAGTAATATTCCTCTGCAAGAAGACAACAATGAGCACTCAGACAGAGGAACTAAATAGCCGGGTTTATTTCCCGAAGCTGATGAATAAATAAGTATTTTGGTGCTGTGTCGATTGACAGCAACCAGCGCACCATTACTCAGTGGACTGTGCCTAATTTAGAAGTGTAATTACGAACAAAGGAGTATTCCTCAGAAGGAGACAAGCAGCTTCTACAAAGCCATGAAATGTTGGGGAAAATGTAATTTCATATTGGTGCACTGTATTAAAAAAGCTCTCTGCGGCACACTCAATTTCTTCGACATGGTTGTTTGGTCCAATGAACCATCTGTGCAGCAAGCTTTCCGCCCTTGATTATTTTTCATCTCAGAACGGACGATTTGTGCAAAATAGAGATGTAATTTGTGGATGAGCAGATTGCCTTTGAGGAAGTGGAGAGAAAATCACAAAGGCCGGTGATTACTGAGACTGTGACATTTCACAACCGTCAGTCGCCTGGCAAAATGAAAACAGGCAACCACCCATTGTCCGCTCATTGAGTCTTTCCCCCTGTGTTATCTGGAAATATGGCCAAACCACTCCCTAGCAACTCTTGAATCTTGAAGATCTGCTGAGAAATAACTATCCTTCTGCATCCCACAAGTTAATATTGAGCCTGTTACACTGACTTTGCATTACATAAACACTATGTATGTGGTCCCCTGGTTTCAGCCAATAACAGTGTTGTTGCCAAGGGTCTGGTTATGTCCCCCTCTATCTCGTGCCTTTGTGCTCCGAGCCAATGTTATCAGAGCACAGCACACAGGGCACGCACACAGACACACACACACAGTACACACAGGTACACACAGACACACACAGACACACAGCGCACACACACAGACACACAGCACACACACACCACACACACACGGGTACACACAGCACACACACAGACACACAGTACACACAGGTACACACAGACACACAGCACACACACCTACACACAGACAGATGCTCTCCCGTGCCAATCGACCAGACAAGGCCCTCCGAGCTGAGCAAACAACAAGCCGTCTATCTACACCTTCCTTCAACAGACTGAACAACTCCACCTCTCCTCACTAGCTATCACACCACCACCTCGCCCTTCCTTCTCAGCCAGCAGCCCCAGCAGGGAGCACCGATAACCCCCCGCTGTTCCTCCACGCGCCACTCCCCCGCCCCTGGCGCTCACACAGGTTCTGGCTGGATGTGAGTTGTGTTGCCTGGCAAGCCAGATGTTGTTGTTTTTTCGGTTCTCTGTAATGACTGACTGTCTGTTTGACTGGGCACAACCTGTAATTCACAGTTGACTTCACAGTGCAATCTAAACCGCTGATCAGTGGACTGATTCCGTTTTCCGTTTCAAAGACTGACCTGCATATGGTCAGTGTCATTACAGCTGACCTCGGTTAGATGGGGTCACTGGGTTTCAAACGCACTCCCGCCAGTCTATCTCACATTATGTCCACAACTATACACACACACACACACACACACACACACACACACACACACACATTCTGTCTCCTTCTCTCTCTCTCTGCCCAAGGGTTCTGTGAAGTCGCTCTTTCCTCCCTTGCTCTGTCAAGCACTCAAATCAATTACATCAGACGTCTTTGGGCAAACGGCAGAAAAATAGCCCTCTCCATCTCTACGCCCGCCCTGTCTCTCTCTCCCTCCCCCTTGTTAATTTCCCTCATCCCCTCCATCCTCCTGCTTGTCTCATTACTGCACCCCTGGCCATGCCCAGACTCTTTCCTCGTAGTCCTGTGTCTTGGCAGGACCTCGGGCACCAGATGCAGAAGAGCTCTCATAACTGGCAGAGGAAAGCCCCTAGCTATCACATGCAACTAAATAGAGTGGGCTTGGTGCAAGACCATATCTTGCCAGGCATACTAATTGTAACACAGCGTCCAAACCAAACAAAACGTCAGCAAATTGATATTTTAATATATTTATGAATCTCAAACTCTGATTTTGAATGGGAGCAAGTACACACACACACACATATATATATATATATATATATATATATATATATATATATATATATATATATATATATATATAAATAAATATGCTATATAGCGTTTCCATGGAGTCTCATAGTCTGAACCACCATGCATCGTCACGGAGGCTCGGTGCAGCAGGCTTCCTTAAGAAATCGCACACACAGACGGATGAACCGAGACACATGTACAGTGCATTCTATACTCTGGTCCCAGTAGACCCCTGGTGCTGCCGAGGCTGTAACCGTGGCAACCCCCTTCGCTATAACTCTTCAGCCGAGCTAACGCCATCCATCCCCGAGCACCCCACCCCTCCCCACCTCTCTCGTTCTCTCTCTTTCGTCCTCGCTGCAACACACTGCTTCCATCCCAATTGGAGTCTGAGCCCCTTCTCTCAATATATTTTTGCTATCACATGCAATTTAGCACTACTGTTTGATCATAATTATGATAATCAGCCTCCTTGTATAATTTTGTGTGATTATCATAATTGTCAGTATCCTAATTTCATGATCATTTGGAAAGAGCGCGGGTTGTTCTAGACTCTAGAGTCTAAAGGAACAGATGATGTCCACATCTTTGAAGAGTTTTTTGTATACCTTCTTCCTCTGATTGACTGCTGACAAGGCAATCTCCTCTGAATATTACGCCTCATAGTAAATTGCTGCTCCTGCCGACTTTAATATTAGCCTACAAATCCCTGGTGTCCCACCACTGCCACGCACTACTTAAACCATGTGAGGAAAGAAAGTAATGTGTTATTGTCAAAATGTCTCACATATCATGTAATGATGCGTTGGGGATTGTTAGTACTTTTTTTATGAACCCACACAAACAGGAGGATGTAAATGTATGCAGCTTCCACAGTGGCTGAAACCATAGACTCTGACTTCAGACCACAGCAATTGTAGGCTAAAATGATAGCTTGATAGAACCCTTTCTGCATTTTGTGTGGAGAAAATCTTAGATTAATCAAAGTCCCTTCTTCACAGTTATCATTCATCATGTGCTGTGGTGGAGCACCATTGGAAAACAGCTCTGCAGAAGAATAAGAAATTCAGTGACACAGTCACTCTGAGACTATGTGGACCTAGGTTGAAAAGTAGTAGAGAGAGATGCAAGCCAGTCTCTTAGGCCAACGATAGATTGAAAGTATGGAAGATGAGTATAAAGATATATCTACTGTATCTATCTATCTATCTATCTATCTATCTATCTATCTATCTATCTATCTATCTATCTATCTATCTATCTATCTATCTATGGATAGATAGATATAGATAGATATCTATAGATTCTGTAGATATATATATAGATAGATAGAGAGATATATATATATAGATAGATAGATAGATAGATAGATAGATAGATATAGATATATGTATATACTGTATATTTTTCACTTGTTTGAATGGAGGAGTGGGCTCCACCATAAACCAAGTTGTCATTCCGGTAGTTATGAAACTTCTTTTCTGCCCCTCAAGTGACATCCCATAGAATAAAGAGAGAGACAAAAAAATAAAGAAGAAGAGTCATACAAAGAGTGTGAGAATCACTCACCTGGAACATGACCCTGTACTGCTCCTCAGGCTTCTGCATCACACACATGTTGCAGCCCATGGTGGCTTAGGACCCTGACGTGGGACCGACTCGGTCCAACGCCTCTCCAGCAGAACCGGGGGTGAACCGCTGTCTCAGGGGGCCTTCTGCCTATGGCACGTTGAGAGAGAGAGAGAGAGAGAGAGAGAGAGAGAGAGAGAGAGAGAGAGAGAGAGAGAGAGAGAGAGAGAGAGAGAGAGACAGAGAAAGAGACCCAGAGAGCCCCACCCTGAACCACAGGGCTTGGCTGTATTGTCACTTCAGGATCACACTGTATGCTTCTCGGGGGTTAAACGATAAAGGTTGCGTCGCCACCGCTCTTGTCTTCTCGCTCCTTTTCGGGGGTCCGCGTTTATGTCTTGTAATCCCCAGTGAGTCCACGTGTGGAGAGGACGCTGTCGCTTTCACAAGTCCATCCGTCTGTCTCTGTCTCCATTGCAGACTGAATGAATGTAAATGGTCATATGCTTTGGGGTAGATTTGGGTTATGTTTCAGGCAACGCCATTGTGTTAATCAGGGTTCTTTTCACGTCATGTTGTGAAGTCAGTGTGCCGAACTGATGATAAGCCACTGATAAGATATTGTAATGTCTACATGAGGTAGTTCAACGCGGCCGCTCAGACAGCTTGTCAAACGGGGTCCTATGACTGGTCTAACCAAAAGCCTGGCGGCTCTCCCCCCCTACCTGTGTGTTCCGTGGGGGGGGGGGGGGGGGGTTTGTTGAAAGAGCTGAGAGGTTGTGCCCGGTAGAACTCTTCCACTACGTTCGCCCACGCCGTTCCCTGGGTGACGGGCCGAGGCGGTAATCCTCGCAGCAGCAGCAGCAGCAGCAGCAGCAGCAGCCCCCCTTTTTCAGCAAAGCGCTTTCAAAGTTTTCTGATGCAAACAGCGCCGCTATCAAAGAACTGGCTTCTTTTTTTTTTCTCTCCCTCCCTAGTGCCCGAACTCCCACGCAGTTTCCCACCTTCAGCTCTCGGCCCTGCAGGTTACGTGCAGAGGGAACGGGGAGTCTGGCAGGTGAGATAACTTCTTCTGCCTTAACCTTTTTTTTTTTATCGTAAGTCTACTCTGCCTCTCTGGTACATTCACCTTCACAATCAAGGGGCTCCACTGTGCCAGCTCATTGTAAATGGTCGAGAGCGTGCCCTAATCAAACTCCATGCAAGTCCAGCGAAAGGAGACTCAGGAGAGGTTGGTGGTGAGGGTTAGGCGAGCCTGACTAGCTGCTGCCCGTTGAGCCGTGTGCTTTTAACAGGATCTTTAAGCTCTCACTGTGGTGGCCAAGATAAGCGTGAGTGTGTCTTAGGGGGCCACAGCCCAATAACATGTTCACGTGCACACAAATCAAAGTGAGGCTTCAACAGCAACACACACAAACACACACACACACACACACACGCGCTGAGCTGTTTCTCGTCTATGCAACACCACCTCCGTTAGGCGTTCTGTATCTGTCAGCAGAAGTGACACAGAGGACCACTTAAAAGAGGGGGAGCCGCTTATTCCGAGTGTCTCCATGCAAAATGTATGGCTGTAAATGCTGTTGCAGCTCGTTGATCTGCGTGGGATGTTTGTACTAGAAAGCACCTGCCTGTTACGGGGGAACGAGAGAGAGAGACAGGCTGGTGGAATCAGATCAGCCTGATAGAGCTCCCCCTAAGATATAGTATGATAAGCTGCAGGGCATTGATTTATCTGATCCACTGCATTCCCAATCCCCTCTACGCGACTGCAGGCATGGCTGTGGGGGCGTAGCTGGAAAGAGGATTATAATTAAATTACTGACCCCTTTAGCCAAAGATCAGACACCTCTTCAACCTTGTGCCATGTGCAAAGATCAATATGAACCATATTAGATCAATGGGGTGTTTTGTTTGCAGGCCTGTTGGGGAAAAAATCAAAGCGGTTTACTATCGAGACAATCTGTGAGAGGCTGTCAGCAAATACTGTCTGTCTTTGCCTTCCACTCAGTTTTATGACGTTGTCTGTGTCAGACACTGTGCTAATGTTTTCACTGAGTTTCCTTCAAGATCTCCTATTCAAACAGTTCTCTAGTCTGATCAATCACTTCCCAGACTCTCCCTCACCCTCTTAAATAAACCTCAGATATGGATCCCCTCTTCACGTCAATTCACGATAATTCTCATGCTCAAGTGGACAGAGAGAAGGACGTCACCTTCAGGTCTATCTTTTTTCTGACCGACATAATTTGGCTAAGAGGCCACCTTTAATACCTCAGGGAGAGCGTGCGGTCCTGACAGGGCCAGGCAGCAGCCCTCTTTCCGTGTCCACCACGCTGCCAGCAACAAGGTGTTAGCGGAGCTAATCCTCATTCAAAGCTCTTCAGTGCACCTGTATCCTCTCCAGAGGCTGTGTAATCCGCCCGACAGCTCCACCTGGCCACACGCACACACACACACACACACACACACACACACACACACACACACACACACACACACACACACACACACAGAAAGAGAGAGTGCCAAGGTATCACCTACCAAAGGTGATCAAAACCCTAACCTGAGAAACTGTGAAAACTACAATCCCAGCACACAGCACCGGTTAGCAGTGTGAACGCTGAGGAGCGGCGGTGGCGGCAGCGCAGCGCGTGATCCCATCTAGCCGTGGAGACGGCTGTCAGACAGCCCCCAGCAGGTGCAACAGCCTAAACGTGCGTGTCAAACGACCTCGGCGGGTGGTGCTCTCGTCCCCAACTCGCTAAACCTTTACCTTTCCCAGTCTCTTTGGTCCTGTGCCCTGTCCAGACTGAGAGGCACACAGATAAAATAAATAAAAAGTTAGTCCGTCCAGAGAAAAATCTAATAGTGGTGAAAAAGGGGAATATCCACCTTTTGTTTGCCGGTCACGCCGTTTTACAATCCACAGGAGGGTTATTTGAGTTGGGTTTTTTTGTTCAGAACAAAAGCCTGAAGGAGAGTGTGGTAATCCAGGTGGTTAGTGTGCAGAGGAGAGTGCAGTGCCTCTGTCAGGGTGACCATAAATCACCATCGGGCGGCTCGCGATGCTAGAGACATCACCGACGGCTGATTGGAGGATACTTCTTGGCTGCTCCCTTCAGGCGCGACGGTAAATGCGCTCCCCCACTGCAGCGGGGAGCACAAAGGCGGTTCTGCCCAGCGGTAAGGAGCCTGGAGATCTGCACGCCACACCATGAAGCATGTCTGCTGCTGTTGCTGCTGCTGCTGGAATTCTTCTGGATGCAACACTGTTCCCTCCCTCCCTCCCTCCCTCCCTCCCTCTCTCTCCCTCTATTTCCCCCCTCCTCCGCCCCTCACTCTCCTTCCATCAGTCTCTCCAGGGCTGGGCAGTCCCCCATATTTTTTTTTACCCCAACCTCATTTGCTACCCTCTCCCCCCTCCTCCAACTCCTCCTTCTCTTTAAAGTCTCTCCCTGCCCCTCTTCTTCACCTCCTTGCGGTCTGGTTCTCTCTAGACAACAGGCTCCAAATGATATGTGGTTATAGGAAGTTATCTATATACACCTATGTTTATTTCTGTGTACTCATATAATCATAATCTCTCTCACATACATACATACATACATATTGTATATATACATTAGGTATGTATATCTATATATATAATATATAGAGAGAGAGATAGAGAGAGACAGAGAGAGAGAGATTATGATTCAATGAATGTACAGAAATAAACACAGCCACAAGCGGTTAGACATTGAATATACAGGACTATGACAGCATTCAGGCATAATGCACTATCAAGAGGCATCATTTGAAAACAAAAATGTACGTTTTAGATGATTTTGAGTGACCTTCAAACGTTATGGATTGTATCAAGAGCTTGGATGACAGGATGTTTGGAAAAGGAAGAATGCACACTGTACAAGACAAGAGATGCCCAAAGCAGGTAGTGAGCATATGACTGCCTGTGAATTTCAATGAGGCAGGGCACTGGCACAAAGAGCCAGAGAAAGGATAGAGGAAATGGAGAGATGGAGAGAAGGAATGGGAGAGAGAGAGAGAGAGAGAGAGACGGAGAGAGCAAATGAATAACAGGTGTGAAGGGATGAATTTAAAGATATGGAACAAAGCCAGGAGATGCAATGCAGACGACTGTGTGGGAGAATTGATAGTGAGGGGAGCTGGATGGGCAGGATGGTTATATGCAATAATCAAAACAAACAATGCCAATCATGCCGGTTTCAAAACCAGCAAATATGCGTTAGGAGGAGCCATATGCTTACAGTGTGTTTAAACATCTGGCTTGGCTATTGTTTACAAATCTTAAATCCCCCCCTTTTTTTTTTGCTTCCATTTTCCTCCTCTGTATCCCCTCTGCCCGACACCCACACAACAATTACACAGAGAGGTTTGTAAAAATTGCGCGCTCCCTAGCTCATTTTCAATTAAAAAAATAAGCTTTGCTGGCACATTTGCTGCAAAAGCCGCGGCCAAGTATCTTACCACCACCACCGAGTGTGGAGACCGTCCAGGGGACAGAGAGGATTAGAGGCGGACATCCAAACAAACAGGGAACAGAACGCAGTGAGCAGAAGAACAAGAACAAGACCGGAGAAACAACTTCTCCAAAATCCCCCGTGTTTGGCTTGGTCGTTATGTCAGATGATTGTCATTGTTTAAACAACCTTCCAGAATAATTGGCTGCAGTCTCTCTCTCTTGGTCCCTATATATCTATCTTTCTCTATCCCTAAAGCTCTCTCCTCCCTCTCTCTCTCTCTCTCTCTCTCTCTCTCTCTCTCTCTCTCTCTTTCACTCTCACCTCTCTCTCTACCTCTCTCTCTCTCTTTCCTCTATCTCCCTCACTCTCTCTCTCTTTTTCCTCTGTCTCTTTCTCTCTCACCCTTATCTCTCTATCCCTCTCTCTCTCTCTCACTCTCTCTCTCTCTCTCTCTCTCTCTCTATATATATATATATATATATATATACAAAAGTATAAATCTATCTCCTCCTCTCTCAGTCTCTCTCAGTCTCTCTTATAGGTGTGTCACTCTCTTCTTCTGTCTTTTCATCTCTCTCTCGACAAAGGAAGTCGTTTGTCAGTTATAACCGAGAAGTAAAGAGCATCTCCGCTGTGTCAGCATAACAACACTGTCCCAAAGAGCACTCTGTCAATCTATCTGCCGCCGCCTCATTCTGTACTACTCTATGTCACTGTCAGGGTCTCCCAGCACTCACACACTCCCACTTGCTTGCTCTCACACAGTCCCACACATGTGCGTGCACACACACACACACACACGCACACACACACACGCACACTCATTCCTCCTCTGGTTATGGTTATGACTGGCTTTTTCCGTAGAGATATTGGTCCTCTCTGGTTGCCAACAGTTTAAAACAGGATTATACGGTGGTTGCATTCTGACTCAACAGGCTTACAGAACGCTCAGTCCGTCTGAGTCTATCGCTCGCTCAATACTTATTTTACTGAAAGTGTATGGCATAGGCACACACACACACACATCCTAATTATTCCAACATTAAAAGAACTTAACAGTTTGTGTCCATGTTCCAAATATAAAGATGCTGATTGTTGGGGTGTTGCCGGGAGCATGCTTCATAGTGGAACATGGTCAATCCACACAAGGTTTTAAGTTTGAGGTCTAGTGTCCTTATGCAACACCCCATTCTGTTAGTCTACATTAGATCTCCATCTCCCGAGAAAAGGGCAGCATAGTGCGGAGAAAAAATACTCTTAAATATCAACTGTCTGCTGCCCTAGACAGTGGAGATCTAAGGTCATCTCATTTGCCTGCACAAAGGGTTGCTCTGACACCGTCTGCTCTTTCTGAATACGCGATCCCATAAATTCAGTTTAAATACCACAGTTTGCCATTTCCCATGCCCTCTGCCTCGTTCCCTTCACCCCTCTCTTCTTCAGAAAGGCCAGATATAGTCTGAGGGGCTTCTCCTGTACTCCTCCTCTGACCCTTCTTCATTGGTAATCTCAGTTTTCTGGAGCTCCTATATCCTTTATATACCACATGTCGAAATGTATTTGAAGGATTTCCAGCGCTACGCCATTGTGTATAAAAAAGCTGGAAAACAATGATTCTCTCTGATATTCTACACGTTCACACTGACAACATGGGCATGAGATTCTGGAGGTTGTGTGAACTGCTCAAATGCATTATGGGTACAAAAAGAAAGGATAGAGCTTTTGTCTTACAAAATGTTAATTGAAAATATTATGCATGCATGACTGGGAAACAGCAAAGGAAGTCAAAGACGAATTTGACAGACATTCAAACAGAACAGAGTTTTTCCTTTGGTGGTGTACATAGTGCGAGGAAGAAAAACGGAAAAACCTGTAGGGATGTGGAACGTACGGGAGAAGAGAAAAAAAATCCAGAAAAAGAAAAGAAAAAAATACATAAAAAGGCCCTTTTTTTGTAACACCGCTTTTTGTCTTCCTATGGAAACAGGTAGATAGAAGACACTGGCAGAGCAATGGGATACCAGCTGAATTTCAACAATGTTCTCATTACTTATTTACTACTGCTCAGAAAAGACTGCCAGTAAATAACACACTTCAGTGAGAACCATGCCTGAGTGTTTGTTGTGTGTTGTATGTATGGGTGTGTGTGTGTGTGTGTGTGTGTATGTGTCTGTGTGTGTGTGTGTGTGTGTGTGTGTGTGTGTGTATGTGTCTGTGTGTGTGTGTGTGTGTGTGTGTGTGTGTGTGTGTGTGTTTGTGTGTGTGTACCGTTGTTTTAACCCGAATGTAATTGCATACCAGTGCATTTGTGGAGTTCTTGTGGTTGTCGGGTTTCTATATGGACACGTGCAGGAGAGCGAGGGAGAAGTAACAATTGTCGTTCCACTGTTTTTACACAATCCAGGTTAAGGGGCGTGAGAGAGGTACAGAAGAGAAGGAGCTGGAAGTGCAGCTTCATTCCTATTCTGTTGGAGTCGTTTCAAACTGAACACCCCCCTAAGATGAAAAAGGGCAGTGACCTTGGAGCAACAGCCCAGTGACAGAGGTTTGGGACATCAACAGCAAGCGAGAGAGGGATAAAAGGATGGATGAAAGAGAGATGGAAGTTCTGCTTGGATAAGTGGATAGAGAAGGGAATTGCAGCTCGAGGGAGACTGTGTGTGGGGGTGTGATCCAACTTGAGTGCAGGGAGCTTTGGTCAGTGGATGGGGGATACATGTTAATTAATGATCCGGGGGAAACTAGACTACAAGGGGGGGATCAATTAGGCTGTAGGTTGAGAGGGATAATGAGAGTACTTAGGTCTCAGGGAAAGGCTATTATAACATGTCATGGATTTATATTTTGAGATTTGTAATGTCTGTTTAATAATATATAATTATAGACTATGAGTGGGCTGCAGTCTGAGATCCAGTAAAATGGAGGATCAGTTTGTATTTGTAAAGAAAATAGCTGTTCCACTTGGACTTTCACCTTTCGCAAGAGAGATGTTTTTCTTTATTGTAGCCCGCGCGTATGCTATTGAACGAAAAAAAAAAAAACTTGAACAAGCATTCCTTAAAGACGGTCGAGTTTTCTTTGTAAAAGGTATTACGGAAGAAAAGAGGACGCGTCAGGAGAGAGCGAGAGACACTAAGTGATAGAAAGAGAGTGCTCCTCAAAGAGACATTCTGTACAGAAAAATAGGATTATTAGTCGACAGTCGAAGGCTGGCGAAGTGGCTGTTGGGTGGGTCGTGTAAGTGCTTTTACACAAATTAATGGCTTGGGGTGTGGAGGTGGTGGGGGGACTAATTCCCCATACAGACAGCCCATCACCGCGCTATGGTCTTCATTCATCAGCTCTGGCCCTATCCCCTAGTAGTCCCAATTCCCAGCTCATTCTACAATCGTTTCTAGTAGTCACAACAGATTTAACATGTAGTAGGGAGGGGGCAGGGCTAATGCAGAGCTCAGGAGGGAGGGAAGTGGGGAGGGGATGTTTTTGTGGGGAAATGTCCACAGTGTTATCAATACTTTAATAAGAAAATACACACAGACAGACCAACAGGCTGAGAGAAACAGGATACAGGGATGCATTTTTCTTTTTCAAAGACACCCTTTTGTCTATTACAACTCTTTTGATGTAACACTGAAGCTGAGACAAAAAAAAACAGAGTTGTTCATACTTAGGCTGAGATGACTCAGTGCATGTGCAGGAGAGATGAGAAGCTGAAAAAGACAGCATGATAGAAGGGTGGAGAGGAGAGGTGGGGTACAATCTGAAGTAGCCGAGATGAGAGAGAATGATTATAGTGGAGGGCGAGATTGCAAAGACACAAAGAGATTGCAGGAGGGGAAAAAGATAGAAGTGTATTAAGCTCAGAGAGGGGGTGGTTCCATGACTTCTCCAAATGGGGGGGGGGGGGGGGGTTGCTAGTTCCACGTGGGAGGTTGGAGGCTTAAGAGAGAATAGGCTAATTAATTCAAACGTTAAGAGAGGGACTGGAACATGCTGAGTGTTTACCTCCCACGTCTGGATCAGGCCTCAGTATTTCCCCCTCTGTCAAGATCTATGAGGCTCTTGTGGGTCTTCACAAGACAGGATATTGGCAGGATATGTTGCCAGGCGATAGGTATCTATACGACAACATTTTTAAAACAATAACACGTTTTAGCTAAGTAAGTTACTTTGGTGGGTCAGAATTCACAAAAGAAAGCATATAAGGGTGGCTATGGCTCAGGAGGTAGAGTGGGTCTTCCGTTGATCCAAGGGTTGGCGGACCAATCCCCAGCTCCTCCTGGTGAAGTGTCCTTGAGTAAGACACTGAACCCTGTGGTGTTCGCGATGTAGAGGCAAGCGCCTTGCATGGCAGCTCTGCCACCATCGGTGTGTGGGTGATTGGGTGAATGAGAGGCAACATTGCAAAGTGCTTTGTTCCATTCCGGTTGGAAAGCGCTGTGTAAATGCAGTCAATTTACCATATTAAAACCAGGACAATTAACCTTTAAAGCACAGTTCAACAAATTACAATTATTATTGTTTTTTTTTATACAGAATTTATGTCATTAAACAGAATATGTATTTATACTGTTTTCTGTTCTGGCGAGCGTTTCCAGCACTTGTCTGCAAAGGTAACATCCTACTGGTATTAAACCACTAGCTGTGGAGGCTGGAACCGCGTTATTGTAGAGTAAATCACATCTCCAGTAAAGCAACAGCTTTCACAACCGACGGCTTTGTGTTTGACAACATTATTGGAAAATCTGTGTTCTAAACGTACGGTATGTCTTGAATATCATTCACGCTCCCTGCCCAGGCAATCCCATGTGTGCTTCACAGACATACACACATACACACACTCGCATTCACGCCTTATGAATAAAGAACTCAGAGAATCCCCCATTAAGCCCCTTGTCTCCCCTTTCCTCCCACCTTCGTGATCTCACCTAATGTGATCCCCAGTGCCCATCCTCCTCCTCCTCCTCCTCCTCCTTAATGTCTGCTGTTGCTGGGAGGCGCTTTGATATTACAGGTGCTATCCTTCTCAGATCTCTGGCTGAACAGACCTTTGCAGCATCAAATGATTAACACATCTGATTTCACTTGCCGCTACTAGGCACTTTAAATGCGAGCAAGGTTAGGTTTTTTAGTGTCAACATATATATCAAAAATCTTCTGTTCTGATGCCTTGTAAAATCACTGTCCCTCCCAAACGCACACAGAGTTTTGTGGCCTAGGGCAGGACCAGATCAATACATCGTTAGTCAGTCTCTCCCTCACCTGCTATATTCCATTCAGGAGGGGCTCAGCCACAGCAATCCCCCTTCTCATCTCGGCAAACCCTCCAGCTTCACATTTCACGCTATTTCACGCCCCTTCCCTCTCTATACCTGCATGATCCCTATCTCAGCTTAAGTCCTCTTCAGTCCTGCGGGCCTATGGCTCCCCCATCCTTCTCCCTTACGTCCAGGGTGTTTAGACTGTAAGCATTTCACTGAGCCCACAGTTGACATTGGGGCAATGAGAGATAGAGAGAGAGAGAGAGAGAGAGAGAGAGAGAGAGAGAGAGAGAGAGAGAGAGAGAGAGAGAGAGAGAGAGAGAGAGAGAGAGAAAGAGAGAGAAAGAGAGGGAGAGGGAGAGGCAGAGAAATAACAAGCAAGTGGAGGAAGCAACGGCCAGAGGTTAACAGGAGGAACTTGAGCCAGATCCAAATGAGATGGTATAGTGGCTGATGGCAGAGACTGTGGAAATATAAAAGGGATTTCAGTGTGCAGCGGAGGAAGAAGGAAAAAGGAAGAGGTAACAAGAAATGTACTGAAAGACAGAGAGAGGGAGAAATAACGAGAAAGGAGAGGAGAAAGAGATGGAGAGCGGGGGAGGGGGTTCGCTGGCTGCCTGAATGGCTGGCTGGGTGAAAATGAATGTGTAATTGTGTTGTCGTGCCTCAACCCTTCACCACCCAGCTGAGTGATGGCAGCGTGGACAGTACAGCAGTCCTCTCTCTCTCTCGCTCTCTCTCTCTCTCTCTCTCTCTCTCTCTCTCTCTCTCTCTCTCTCTCTCTCTCTCTCTCTCTCTCTCTCTCTCTCTCTCTCTCTCTCTCTCTCTCTCTCTCTCTCTCTCTCTCTCTCTCTCTCTCTCTCTCTCTCTTTATCTCTCACTCTCTCTCTCTCTCTCTCTCTCTCTCTCTCTCCCTCTCTCCCAGTGGACGTGCTGTGTAAGCAGAGAAGCCTGTTAGCATCTATGTACAATCACTCACACCAATACCAGGTAACAGCAACAACACATACTACCATCGAGTATGGTGTGTGTGTGTCATACATGGGAGTTGGGAAATATGAGCATGTACCGGTCAGGCCCCCTCCTGCAAGATAATGAGCAGAAATAAAAAGGGGTCATTATCAGTCATTGGTTGGAGAAAAGCTTAAATTTATCTACTTAGCTATTAAGCTGGAAAAGGAGAAGGATGGTCTTTTCTCAGCCAAGCGGGGAGAGGATCAGAAGTGTACACAGAAAAGTATGAACGAGATCACTCTCCCTCTGTCTGTACATTTATGTGTATGTCTACTAACCATTTGTATGCACATCTGCGCGTATGTATCCATGTATCACTCCACTTCACCTGTTCTCTCCCTATTCACCCCCCCCCCTCCCTCTTTTAACTTGATTTTTTTTCCAGACTCCTTGTACCACTCACACACAAATCCCGCCCTCCTTCCCACTATTTAATCTACCCTCCGCTTCTCTCCTTCCAGCCGTGCCTTCATTCGCCATGCTGTCCTAAGGATGAGGCAGAGAGAGGTGAAGAAGAGGCTAATTAAAATGGGGATGTTGTGCAGTCAGACGAAGGAGGCAATGAAGGGAAAAGACATGTCATCTCTCGATGAAGGAAATATGAGGGATGGGAAGACACCTTCACGGTGGCATGGTGCCGCTTATGGAACATATTAGATTGGCAGTGGCCTTTTTAGAGCATAAGGGATACAGAAATAAGATTGGTTATTCCTTTTATACCACTCCTATAGTGTAAATGGGAACTGTGATGGGAACTCTTGATCCCTTATTTCTTTCTCTGCTTAATGTCTTTTTGTCCACATCAGAAAAAAACAACCTTGTGAACACAATCGTAGACTATCATAGGGCACAGAATAGGTGAGATATTGTCAACGAGGGATGAGAGCGAGAGAGAGAGAGAGAGAGAGAGAGAGAGAGAGAGAGAGAGAGAGAGAGAGAGAGAGAGAGAGAGAGAGAGAGAGAGAGAGAGAGAGAGAGAGAGAGAGCAAGCACTGGATCACAGAGAGGAGCAGGGATTTTATTCCAGGAATTGGATCGAGCAGGATGGGGGCAGATGGAGCGGGAGTCACCTTGAGGGAGGGAGGATGGTAGCGGGGACTGGAGAAGGAGGGAGTGAATGGCAACGCCAAGTTATTTCTCCTTCTTAGGCCAGAAGCGAATGGCTACTGAGCCCTGTAGTGAAAGCGCAACATAACTAAATTGCAACATGGAATGAAAAATATAATTGGGTGTGTCAGAATGGGTTTAAACCAATTTAGGTAAATGCAGGGGCTTGCACGATCCAATCAAATGCAGCACAAGCTGTTGTACACAGGCCATGCTCAGTTCTGCTGTTTGCCAATTACTGTACTTGTCAACTGCCCCTGAGACAAAGTGAGACTAACATCGCTGCATTGTCTATTTGTCTTGAAATATGGGCGTTGTGCATTTGAATCCACGTGTGTGCTAAATAACTCACTTTCACAAAAACACGTAAAACACTGACACCTAGCGGTTTATTTCTAAAGGTGCGTGTAGATTTCCATGTTGTCATGCCCAGGACTGTTGTGCGTTGCATTTGTTGACCGTGTTTCTGTCCGGATCGGTTTGGGTTGCACCGAAATTGAAAAAGAAAAATAATCAGCCGCCTTCTGCCTCCGGTAACGTTAACGTTATGCGTTATTGTTTGGGTTCTCATGCGATGCTAATGATAGTTTTGCTTCAACACTTCAGTTGAAACAGTAATTATATAAAAGTATATGATCTTTCAATTTTCATCTGATCGACTAATGAAAAATGTAGCTACCTGTTATCACACATGTCGGTTTTGCAAACCGGATGTTGTTGGTTTCTGTATTTATTAAACGTAAAGGACCTTTATATCTGTGTGCCTTTTCTTACTACGTTTCACTAGCCTCTTAAACCTGGTCTACCACCAATGAACTAACCATCAAAGCCACGGACTTTAATGCAAGAGGGTGTTCCAATTGAAGTTTAACATGGCAACTAGCACTACTAGTCTTAGAAAACTGCTACCGAAACTGTCAAGGTTGATCGTGATGCCATCGGAAACTGGCCAAATGGTAAATATCTTGTCTTTTTACTTTTACGAGCACTTGGCATGTTTTAAGTTCATTGAATACAAAGATGCCATAATCTATCGGTCATCTATAACCATTTGTTTTATAATTTTTTTGTGAAAGGGGGAAGAAACTATGTCTGTCAATACTGACAATAAGATGCAGCAGGATTCAGCAGGAGAAGAAGAAGAAGTGCATACTGTACTAGAAACACTAGAAAAACCAGCTGTAGAGAAAAAAGAAAAAGTTAGCCGCGCTAACGTATCGTTACCTGCTTTCAAAATACCTTCCACCCCTCTGCTCAAGCCCCAAAAGCGCCCCCCTAATCATGCCGTGGCACCCTTACCACTTCTACCACCAGGTGGGTATCCGTGTGGAGTATGTGGTCTCCGCTTCTACACTTTCCCTCAGCTAGTGAGACACAAACAGTTCCATGACGAAGACAGGCCTTTTCCCTGTGGTGTGTGCGGGAAACGCTTCCTCAGTCGCAGTCACTACAGTGAGCACCAGCGTGTCCATACTGGAGAGCGGCCCTTCCCTTGTGACATGTGCGAGCGCTCATTCACCACGCACCACAATCTGAAACGCCACATGATGATACACAACAAAGAAGAGATGTACCGCTGTCGGACATGTTCTGTGCTGTTCTGCCAACGCCACGAGTATCCTCCGGGAATGGCCCACTATGAGCCTGAGCTAGAGACTGAGGACGGCGAGCCAGTGGATCCTACCGATGACCAAAGCTACATTTGGAACCAGCTTCCTGAGAATTCATATCCAAATGATACTGAGATGGCTGATGAGACTAAAAGCAGTGATTGCACCGCTTACCCAACCCCTAATTTCACGCCTGAGACGGTGGTAGTCACCCTTCCTAATCCCGACGTCATGAGCAAACCCCAGGGGTGTACCTCTCCAGTCAAATACAAAGACTTCACATCAAAACTGAAGGAACACAGATCTCAGTACTCCGGGAGCCGATCTAAGATCACTGCACATCAGACACTTACGTTTCCTGACCTTACATCGACTTTTCTTCAAGTTACAAGAAACCTGACAAATTATGATAAAAAGAAAAAGAAGAAAAGGAAATATGGAAATATAGAATATGAGATGTCACATGTAACAACCTCCTTCAGTTCTTTACAAGAGGAGAGAGGGCGTGGTCGACCGAAAGCACCAAAACTTCAAAGCATTGCTTATGATATCGAAGTTGTACTGTAATGTAAAAACAGATCTAGTAACCCTTATTTTTAAGGATTTTTGTATGTCAATGAGTGTATGCAAGCTATCTACTTCTATCATATGCCTTTATTAATTAATGTTGACTTGCCAAACCTATCAGGAAGAATGTATTTAATGGATAATAAATTCCTATTCAATTCTCTGAAGAAATAGGCTTTTTTTGTGAAGAGGAATCAGATTATCTTTCATTTTGCTGCACCTTTTTGTTAATTAATTTGTTACATTTGCTTTGCCCTCTTTGGTAAAAGGTAAATAGGTAATGCACACCACATGTACTGTAAAAAAGGGGGATCATGACACAGCCTATGATATTGATTTGAAAAGGTTTCTTTGCTATATTTGACATTAAACTAAAGAGCATGCATGCTCTTGACTGTGATAGAATGTTTTGTCAGACTTGGTTTTGTATTGCTACCTCAGTCCGTAGTGTCCTAACTGGTATTTAACTCTAAAATGTTCTGTTTTTCATGTCAACACAAGGAATGGACTCTGAAACTTTTTGTTTCCCCTTTTTAGTAGAACATCTCGTAAACTATTTTACCCATATAACGTTTTTGCAGCAATATAGACATGATGTCTTTAATATGTAGGAATACAATATTAGCATGGGATTATGGATTTTTTTATTAGGTTGGCATAGAAAATTATTAATAAATTAATAAAATGTGTATGCTTGCTCTTGTATTATGTATTTGTACTCTGCCTTAACCATATAGATATAAGAAAACACCGTAACACTGAATTGTGGACCACTAGGGGAGCTGTACTAGATCTGTTAATATTACAAATGTCACAACAAGCGACTCTATTTCATTTTAGATTAGTTTCCTACTACGGAGAAAAGCTCTAGTGCAGATGTATCCAAATTGTGAGTAGAAAAGAACTATATGAATGTGCTGAGTAAAGCAGATCTAGTTTACTGTTGGGCCCCTAAAGAATAGAAAATATAAGGTTGCACAACATTAACACTACAGCTACGTTGAACAAGCCCCACGTAAAGGACAGGGAGGAACAAGTTTGGGGTGTGCGAATCTAATTGGCGTAGATAGTATCAGCAATGGTTTACGTTTCGTGGTCTTGTGCTTTGTGCATCCATGATTGGGTATTTTTTTTTCAAACCAAGCAAATGATTGGTTAGCATTATTTCTTGTGCACCACTGCTTGTATGAGTGACAGAAATCACTGGTGCTGATGCTGTGCCTGGGAGGCATATATGCATGCTTCATTCGTCTGGGCTGAAAGTGAAGAAAAAAAGCTTGTTTTTTGCTAAGAACCCGATTGCCACTGTACAGTAATGAGTCATTGATATCGCTGCAGTTCACTACCCAGCTGGTTGCCGTACTGAAGGTAAAATTTGACATTTTTATGAAAGTTGTAGTGAAAAATGTAGCCTAGGTCTTATCAACTACTGGCTAACGAGTGGGAATACTTATGGTAGACGTGGTAGTCGAAACGGGAACTGTAACGCTAGCGGAAGTAAGGCATTTATTTTTCTCTTAATTAGTTGAAAATATTTTTGATCATCTGAGAATTGTTGTTTTGTTCATGTACCTTGGCAATGGCGTAAATGACAACCGCAAAGCAGTAAGGTGCCCTCTCGGAATTGACTGCATTGCGGAGAGATCATGCCAGCAAGCTTGCAGTATTATGCATTAGTCCATAGTCTTCAAAACATTTGTATAACATATTTGTTGCTTCTGTTGTTGCTATGTCTGGTAGTATTTAGCGCTTTGTATTTACAAACACATACTCGAGTTGATACACTGTCACGTCAGGTTTGCTGTTTGATATTCCGCGCATTAGTGTTTTACCCAAACTTGCCCTGAGGGATTTGTGTGCTCAATTTAAATGCATAATGGAACTTTTATCCATATTCTGTTTAATTGACAGTTGGAATCTCCAGAAATCTTCTGTTGTCGTGGTTATTCACAATTGTGTGTTCTGTGCATGTCCACAGTTAAGCAATGGGAACTTTCAGTAGGCAGGAGTTTTTCCAGGAGCTTACCCAGGGTTGCTTCTTACCCACGGCCCAGCAGGGCTTGGAGCAGGTCTGGCAGCTTCTGGTCATCTGCCTGCTGTGCCGACTTCTATGGATGTTTGGTGAGTGTCAAAGTATACTTTTTATTATAAAAATTATATATAAATATAGTGATAATAAAAGTTAATTTAAAAGCGCTTTTCAAAACACCTAGACATTACATTGTAATGCCTTTTTATGGATAATTTCAGGACCTTACCAATGCTTACTTCACTATCATGTAATATCCTCCACAGTCCAAATGTACATGCTCATTATAGAACCTCCCCCCCCCCCCCCCCTCCTCCCCATCATTGGCAACAGGGCTACCATCCTTTGTCAAACACCTGAGCACTATGGCAGGAGGCTTCTATGCCCTCTATCTGTTCTTCGAGCTTCACATGGTCTGGGTGGTGCTGCTAAGCCTCCTCTGCTACCTCATCCTCTTCCTGTGCCGGCACTCCAGCATCCGAGGCACCTTTCTGTACATCACCGTCCTCATCTACTTGTTGTTGGGGTAAGGCACAATATTTGCTCTAAACCTGCTCTTTAATTGGATCATGGCTACATGTTGTGATATTTGGTGGTTGTGTGTGCATTTGGTTGTATTTGGTTTGGTTGTTTGTGCATTTGGTTGTATTTGGGTTGGCTGTATGTGCATTCGGTTGTATTTGGTTTGGTTGTATGTTGTTTGGTTTGGTTGTATGTGGTTTGGTTTGGGTTGTAAGTGTATCCTTTGAGTGTATAAACGCTTGATGATTCTGCTCAACGTGTTTTCTCTGTTAATCAGGGAACTGCACATGATGGATACTACTACCTGGCACAAAATGAGAGGTGGGTTGTCTGAGTTCAAATGTATCATAAACACTAACATAGTAAAGCTTAAAATACAAAATGTATGTCCATTTCAGACACCGTGTGTAAATGTTGATTTAACTATGTGTGGTATACATTGAATCTGTCTGTCTGTTGGTCACAGGTTCCCAGATGGTGGTTGCCATGAAAGCAATTTCACTGGCTTTTGACCTGGACAGGGGAGTTGTGACCGACATGCCTTCGCCCATAGAGTTCATGGGCTACATCTACTTTGTGGGCACCGTCATCTTTGGCCCTTGGATCAGCTTCAACAGCTACAAGGAGTCTATTGACGGGCGCAAACTGGTGAGCGAAAAAACGTTTAATCTTGGTTGGTGAGTTGGGAGGGTGGATCAAGCATGGTGATTACATGTTTTGTTTATTTTCTCCCCGTCAGAGCTTCTCCTGGTTTGTCAAATTAACTGTGAGCTGGGTGAAGAGCCAGCTCTGTCTGGTCATCTCCAACTGTGTGGCTCCGTATCTCTTCCCTTACTTTATTCCAATCTTTGGCAACAAGCTGTTGCGCAGGTGAGAGGATCATTAGATATTACGAGGCAAAAGGATTGTGAAAATACTTTTAAATGGATGCTAATGACGTGTTTCTATGTAATAAGACTAGCCACCGTTTAAATAAAGTGGAAATTAGTGGCAGCTTGTTTTATTTTCTTCTCTCCTTTTCGGTTGTTTAATTCTCGTTGACATTTTCTTGTTTTTCAGCAAAAAGAGGAGGAAGATCAGGTAAATATCTTTCTTTTAACCGTAAAAAATAATAATATACATATATGAATGGATATACCTAACCCTGTGTGAACATGGTATGCATGCCCTTATATTTTCCTTTCGTCCCTTTCACTACATTTTTTCATTTCAAACTCACCAGCCGTGTGTCCTACCCATGCACGTCCTACCTTCAATGCCCTTTCATATCCTAGTCACCAGCCTAGTCACCCATCCACGCCTACCCTGAAACAAACGGTGAGATATACCATGTTGATGTCCCTTCAAATCAAATATATAAATACCATTGAAGTAACCACTCAAATGTTTTTTCCGTTTTTTTGTTTTTCAGAGGTTCTATAGCAAAGTAAGTTTGATTCTTTGTGACCTATTTTATCTAATTTAGATTTAGACTTAAATGTAGGTACTGTTTATCTTTTTTTAATATTTTACATTTATTTATTTTTTACTTTAGGTGGCTCTTGGCTTACGAGAACGCAGTCTCTTTCCACTTCAGTAACTACTTTGTGGGTTACCTGAGTGAAACCACCACTACACTGGCTGGAGCAGGCTTCACTGAAGAGAAGGGTAACCTTAAATGGTCAGTGTCTTTAAATATTTTAAATTATAAACTATTTGACAAAATATTTCACTGTTTCAGTATTTCTTTCCATAATTTCTTGTGTCTTTTGTCTGACATTAAGTCAGCCAGTGTCATGTATCTTGGTGTTTAATTCTTCAGGGACATGACGGTGGCAAAACCACTGAATGTGGAGCTCCCCAGATCCATGGTGGATGTAGTAACCTCATGGAACCTTCCTATGTCTCGCTGGCTCAACAGCTGTACGTTTTATTGCCTGTACTTCTGTTCACTTTATTTCCACGTTTAACTGAAAATACCCAAAAGGCAACTCAAGATGTTCTTTTAAGCTGAAACAGATTAGGAAAATTTTATTCTGTATCTGAAATAATGAACACCCTCTAGGCAATATGATATATTAATACATAATTATAACAGCCGTGGGAAACTAACTGCTTTTCTGTATTATTAAACACCTTGGACAAACTGTGATTCACTCGGATTTCCAGATGTTTTTAAGAGTGCTGTTGTACTTGGAACGTTTCCCGCTATCCTACTGACATACACAGCCAGTGCCCTTCTGCACGTGAGTACTTTCAGTCAGTGGCAGACCCCTTTTGCTGTCTGATGCACCTGTCTGCATTCGTTTATTTTCTGCTTCTGTCTGAGTGTCTATCTCTGATCTGCAGGGTCTGAGTTTTCATCTGGGTGCAGTGCTGCTCACTCTGGGCTTCATTACATACATTGAGCATGGTAAGTGCATATGGGAACGCAGACTGGTGTAAGCAATAGTAAAATGAGCAAACATACAGTTCTATTTGTAAATGCATCTTTAATTCCATTCTTTTTTTTATTTATGAGCCTTTTTTCTCTTATGTGATATGCGAAAATCTTCTTTTTTAAATGATGTTTATTGTACTACATTTTAGCTTTGCGGAAAAGGCTGGCAACTATTTTCAGCGCCTGCATTCTGTCAAAGAAATGTCAGCCCAACTGCAATCATCGGAATAAAAAGGTACTGTTCAGATAGAAAATGGCTCCCGTCATCCATATATTTCCCAAAATAATGTATTAAGCTGGCAACAGTTTTGATACATAAACTGTATAACATTTTGGCAGAATACTGTTTTAAAACTTTTCAAGATTGCAGAACCGTAATCGAAATTCAATAGAAACGAATGACTTGTCTCTTCCTGGGTCCGCAGGCCTTGTGGGTGTACATTATTAATATAGCCTTCAGTGTCCTGGCAGTGGTCCACTTGGCATACCTGGGCTCTGTTTTCAACTCTAGTGTGGACTATATGGATGAAGATGAGGTGAGGAAACATACATCGACTATGCTGTTTATCACGACGTGACCGTTGTCAAACATAAACTAGACGTGAACAAAACCTAGTATGGCTAAGGCTCATGAGAGCAAAGAGCAATTTGTTTTCTTTCCTTCTGAAAATGGCCAATATGGAAGTGTCCCCTCCCTTATTTTCCGTTACAGGACGATCTGGCCAATCACACGCTGCAGAAATGGTCGGAGTTGAGCTGGACGAGCCACTGGCTGACATTTGGATGCTGGGTGTTCTATCGGGTCATTCTCTAGGTAGGATAGAAGGCAAACGATAAAAAAGAAGAGGCTAAAGATTTTGAGCGTAACGCGATAAGACTGGCTGTCCACTGGGAATTCCTCTGGTATACTCTGGACTGAAACAGGGCATGATATAGTGAAACTCCTCCATCAAAGCAGCAACACTCAGTCAGTTCTCGGGAGGCTGCACCTACTCGACTGGATATATTCCTCCTGCTGTAACTTACTGCCGACTATTTTTGATACTATTGGAAGAACCAGTGTGACCCAATTCTCTCAGTTTCCCAGCCCCGATCCGTTGTTAATCCCTCTGGTACTGACAGCAGACACAAATGTCTCTCAGCGAGCCACAATCAATAGCTGTCAGAGGGGTGAACGGGCCTTCACTGCTACCCACGGATCAACTCGGAACATATTAATCCATTTCTTTTTTAGATTCAACTGCAGAAGATACCACGTGTCGTTCTGTTCCTCGAGTGTGCGTGGGGAAAAACGAGACGTTTTTCTTGTACACAAGTTCACTCTTGAGGATGCACAAAGACTGAGAGCACATATTGTGGATATCATAGTTTTATTTCATTTTATATTGTGGATAGAGTCTTATGATTTACTTGTTGAAATGGTATAATCATGTTAGTTTTTGATAGTGTCACTAATAATAATCTTTATAAGTAGGCCAACTAAATTGTCCTTTTCCACGCCTTCCTTCATTTCTTTTAGGTCAGTAGAAATAGTCGTTATATTAGACTAAAGATTAATGCAGACTTTAAACCCGCTAAACACAAACTAGTCTTTTTTGATTAACTATCATCCCCAAAATTTGTTTTCAAACAATACATTGTGTTTATGTAGCAATTAAGCATTTTTTTTGTTTCTTAATGATCATGTACGTATTGTTTTATTGATGGTTTTGTTGCTATAATTAAACATCAGTCAAAACTAACATCAACTACTCTCACTACGATGATGGTATTGTTTATATGGCAATGTTTTTGTTACAATTGTGACACTTCTGATATGAAGTGAATAAATTGATTAGTATTCTTGGATTTTAGAACTCCTACTTGAATAGAAACTGAAAGATTTACCCTCTCATGTTCCTTTGTTAAACCTTTACCCGTAAATGTGAAACTACTGTGTCATGTGATGCTTTTATAAATATTTTATAATAAACCTTCACTGCTGTATTTTAGTTCAGCTGTGTGAGCTTCTACAAATAATCATGTTTTAGCACGAGTCAAAACACATACTGGACTGCTGTACGAAATACTGATTTATTTGATGATATATATTTACAATATGGACTGTTAGACAGTCAAAGCATGATATTGAGATTGAGAAAAGAAAATGGACTGTTTCAGTCTGATCAGTTGGCCTGGTTTGACCATCTCTTCCGTTTCCATCCAACTAACCAGAGCCCTTGGCGGGGGAAAGGGGTGGTGGATGAGGTGGGGTGTGAGGTGAGGATAAATTAAAAGAGGGGGGGGGGGGGGGGGGGGGGGGGCTCTGCAGGTCCGGGAGAAAGAAAGAAAGAAAGAAAAAAAAAGAGGATGGAAGGAGAACTGGTGTTACTTCTCAGCCTTGCCTTCCTCTAGGACTGTCATTCTTGCGGCGACAGGAACCGAGCAGTGTCTCCAATGCCATCTTCACAAAGGCTTGGAAGTTACTGCTTCTCTCCCTTCTGCTGTCCTGCAAGGAAAAAGGAACACAGGAAAAAAATACTTTCACCGGAGAGACACACTGCAGACAAAGCAATTCATCGGTGAATGGTCATACTGGCAATATGTTGTTGCTTAACACCCCAACTGCAATATGGGCCTTTCTGAACATATCTGCTGTTTGTTTTTTTTACAGGTATACCATATTTCTCGTATTATGGGAAACCCACACACTTAATGAAAAAGAGAAAAACTTCACATGAAAGCTTACCTCCTTGCTTTTTAGTATCGTCTCCTTTCTGATCAACTTTCTTCGGCTGCTCCTTAGGACTCTGAGGTTGCTGTTAACAGATGATGACATGAAGTTTACTCATTCATTATTAATGAACAGGCACAATCATGACAAATGTGAAATCAGTAAAGGAAAGAGAGAGAAGGTTATTTTTTATACCTTGGTAGCTGACTTCTTGTCCGATTTGTTACCTGAGAGTGCATAAATAATTTAGAAACATTAGCATGGAATTAGTTGTCTATAATGAAAGACAGACAATCCTCGGGACTAGTGATCCCAAAAAATGTATCCCAACATAAATCAGGTCAAAAGAGTAGGCTTAAACATACTGAGGCCTATAAGCCTATGTGTTAACATACATTATAATGACCTAACTGCATGTGGGATAAGTATGTATGTGCTTACATAAAACGTAGGCCTAATATAAGATAGGATAGCACATTTAAAAATAAAAATAAACCTTTTCCACGCACCTTTTGTTCCGGGCATCTTGGCTGCTCTTCAATGACTGTTCCGTCTAAATGGAGTGCTTGTGTGGCGCTCAACTCGTGTCATTTATGGACCAGGGTCGTGAAAGGACTGGTCTGCTGGGCCCCTTCGGGAAAGAGCAGCGGTAACAAGCAAAGAGCCTTGTCAGCTGAGCGACATGCCCGTCGTTTTGCGCCCCAATGCTGAGCCAGGCAAACTTCGGAGCGCGCGACCTGAGTTTATAATCCCACCATTGTAAAACCCCAAGAATGGGGCACTTGCTCATTGTTCTTTAACAAGAAAGCAATCTCATCGTGTGATCGGTTATGTTTTTAAAAGTATTCTTATAGTCTTAATGTTTTAAGCGTTTTTCCTGAAATTAGAGGGCGTGAGTACAAAGAAAGACTAGGCCTACACACATTTGCTTGTTTTTTAGAGGTCAGAAATATTAGATTATATTATATACATATTTTTGTTGGGTACATCACGCATTCCAAAGTTATTAAGTTTATTTGAATTTTTTTTTATTTTCATAAAAACTTAGGTAGTTTATGCTCTACTGCAAACCAATAAAGCACAAACCATTAAATACACGTAATAGCCTATTCCTACTGGGTACCAACAATACTAACTGATCAACTGCATATTTCTTCATGAATAAGGAATCTTGATTCACAAAGGGCTGCGACTATTCTGTCTGGTTTGAAACCAAAATGGCACCTCTCGTGGTATCAGTGAACTGTTGCTAAAAAGACGACCTTATCGACTGACTGTCAGTCTGCCACTAAAATCTGCATTATTATTTTTTTTTTACAGAAATCTAGCGAACATAGCCAAAGTTATGTGCTAATTTCAGCCTATGCTAGAATTCTGTTATTAAAAAATAAATAAAAAGACAAACGATAGACATTTAGTTTGATGGATTTTCTGGCCTCAGAAGGCGCCGTTTGTGGGTTGGTACACTTTTATCACGTGACAGCGTTCAAGGAAACGCTAGCAACGATGGAGAAAAGCTAAGGTGAGCCCATCCATACATATATTTCTAGTTATTTCCTTCTATATTTCACAGACGTTCAATTAGACACGGCGAATACATGTTACTCAGTAACTTGATAGCGATGTATTATGAAAAATATTGGAAATGCAACGTATTTTGTAGCAAGCTACCATTAGCTGAGCTTGGGTTGTTATTACTCTGATCGCTTGTCTGTTAGCTGCAAGCTAATTAGCTGGCAATCTAATAATGGCCTTTTCCACCTGACTTTGGTATAACCATGCTCTTCATTAATTGATTCTAAGCCACTTGTGTGAATGTTTTTTTTTCTTTACAACCAAACAATTCAATTGAATTGTGATTGATTGGTGTCTGCACACTTACTGTCATTGTAGTCACGATGTAACTCCTTGTTTCTTTTGATAGAAACCTGAGGTCTGCCCAGACAGTGGCTTCGACTCATCACAGACCGTTGGTGGAATGGCTGCAGTTTGGCAGCAAGTGTTGGCAGTGGATGCAAGGTAAGCCTGCCAATCTACTCGAGAGATAGCTAAACTCACCAAAGGGTTCGATCAGATATTTAAAAGATCTACTCTCTGAGGCTTAATCAAGTGTTTGTGTGTTTCTGTGCCCTGTCCCCCGGCAGGTACAATGCTTACCGCACGCCTACGTTTCCACAGTTCCGCACGCAATACATCCGCCGGCGCAGCCAGCTGCTCAGAGAGAACGCCAAGTGTGGCTATGAGCCGGGGCTGCGTAGGCAGTACCTGAGGCTGCGCAGTCAGCTGCTGGGCCTGCGTTACGGGCCTCTGTCGGAGCAGAGCAGCTTTAGGGCCAGCAGTGTGCGCAGCTCCCGCACCACACTGGACCGCATGGAGGTCAGACCCTGAAACAGAGAGATAGAACAGAGAGAGAGAGGACTATTGGCTTATTAATCAAATATGTATACGAGGAGCAGGTAATAGAGCGAGATAGGACAGTGAACAAGGACAGAGTGTGTAGACAAGTTATTGGCTTATTCATATAAAAAATATGTTTATGTAAACTCAGTATTATGTGAATAGGGAGCAGGTAATACAGAGAGAATAATGTGTAACATTTAGTGAGGTGGAGGGATAGTCAACCGACGTAGTTGTTTGGATGAAGGACATATGAGAATGTAAAACTCGTATACTTCTTTTGGTGCTGACAGAATGATATTCAGTTATATACAGTTGCACTGGAATGTTAAACTGAGCAACCTTTGTTTTGAGGGTTTGTATTGCTACGTTACATGGAAGTATGGATAACAGTCCATGTACTATTGATTTACAATAAGCATGAAAGTGAATCAATAATGTCTTTGCATGGCTTTATCTGTTACCTGTGCATCTTACTGTGTTCACTGGCACTCAGGCCATGATGCTCTCTCCCTCCCTCCAGGGTGTCCACGGGTCCAGCGTGTGAAATCTTAGAAAGTTTGTGAATTAGAGAGAGAGAAAAAATCAAGGCCTTGAAAGTTTTTGATAAAATAGACATGAGTCATTGAAAGTGCTTGAATTTATACATATAGCGCAAGAATAGAAATTGAAATTCTTTTGATATTCTTACCACTTATTTACACAGCACAATTGAGAAGTGTTCACACATTGTGAACTTCTATAAAGCCTGCAATTTCTGATTATGAAAATGCTCAGTGTTGCAACAGTAATTAACCTTGATTCCTATCTCAAACTTTGCCGTGTTGGGTTCTTGAATTTGAGGGAATTGAACCTGAAAAGTCCTTGAATTTGAAGTTTAAGAAGGTGTGGGAACCCTGTCCCTCTCCCTCTCTTTGCAAAGGACTTTGAGGAGGACCCTCGTTCCCAGGGGGCACGTGGTCACCGTCGCTCGGTCAGCAGAGGGTCTTACCAGCTACAGGCCCAAATGAACCGGGCAGTCTACGATGAGGGGTAACCTGGTATCTTTCTTACTTTGAAACCCCCAACCAGCCACTGCTTCGAGTTTATAAAGCACAGTATTTCATTGCGTTAAGGTCAAATCTTTTCATATTAAATAGGTAACCGAAGGATTTTATTGTAACAAGAACTTTTTTTTGCATTGGATTGTTAGTGGCGGAAGGCCTCCGGGCAGCTTGGTGCCGACCTCAGTGGCCGAGGCCAGCCGTGCTATGGCTGGGGACACCACTCTAAGTGAAAATTATGCTTTCGCTGGCATGCACCATATTTTTGACCAACATGTGGACTCGGCTGGTAAGAGAAAGTTTGTGCACAATCATCAGTGTGTTAGGATAGAGGGATGGATACATTTTTTTATTATGTCACTTTTCTTCTACTAGTTCCGAGGTTGCAGTTTGCCAACGACGACAAGCACCTCCTCGCCTGCTGCTCATTGGACGGCACCCTGTCCATCATGACCCTGTCCCCGTCCCCGGCCAGCGTCAAGGTCATCCTGAAAGGTCACGGCGGTCCCGTCACAGACTTTGCCTGGTCGCTTAGCAACGACATCATAGTGTCGACGTCCCTGGACGGCACGCTGAGGATCTGGAACACGGAGGACGGCCGGTGCATCCGCGAGGTCCGAGACCCTGAGGCCAGCGAGCTACTCTGCTGCACCTTCCAACCCATGAACAATAACCTGACCGTGGTGAGTCACTCTTGCTCAGACTTTTTTCTCAGACTGAAGCTTTCAAAAGGTAATGAGGAGAGAGGACAGACAAGAACCCAATTATCCTTTGCTATAAAGTGGAGTTGAGGTGGTGGTAAATTTAATTTTAGCCACTTTTTAGCCTTCAACCACTGCTACTGGAAAATTGAAATCATAAAATTATAATAAAACTGCTGCTGGTCTTACTGATAAAACTGCTTCTGGTCTTACTGCTGGTGTTACGGCTTATTCTTTTATTTTCCTGACTATTGCTTCCTTCCTTCCTTTTTCGTCTTTTTCCTCCACCACGCAGGTAGGAAACAGCAAACACCACTTGCAGGTGGTCAACATCTCAACAGGGAAGAAGGTGAAGGGAGGCTCTAGCAAGTTAACTGGTCGAGTGCTCTCCATGTCCTTTGATGCACCAGGGAAGATCCTATGGGCTGGCGATGACAGAGGCAGTATCTTCTCTTTCCTGTTTGACATGGCAACAGGTAAACCGTTAGAACATAATCCGTGCGTCCTTTCCAGTTGTGAAAACAAAAGTTGTACTGAGGCACAGATTGGTGTGTCTGGGTTATCTTGGCTGACTTGTCAGTGGAAAAGCAAAAGCACAAAAGTGTAAACACTTGAAATATGTCAAAAAGCTGATCTCTCACAAATAAACGTTTCTTTCAGTCAAATAATTTTTGCTTGATCCATTTGTTTTATTGGTGCCCATGCAAACTGCCAGGAATATTGTGAATACGGACACTGTATCTCACAAGCATCACATTTCTGATCGTTCCTTAACAGGAAAGTTGACCAAGGCCAAGCGACTGGTGGTGAGCGAAGGCAGCTCCATCTGCAGCATCTCTGCCCGCTCCTGGATCAGCCGCGAAGCCCGAGACCCTTCTCTGCTGGTCAACGCCTGCATCAACAAACTGCTTCTCTACAGGTCAGCGATTGATCAATGCCTGTTTTCATTCATGAACCCTTAGGGAAAGTAACGGTTCCATATTATTATCCTACACCATAATAGACGTGTCATTGACTTTTTGGCTTTTTATTATATTGCCTTGTGTAAGTAATTACAACTGATCACTACATAAAGTATGTAATCCAGGATATGTAATCCTGCATTAGATTTGTCTGTGAGGATTGTTGATTCTATTACTGTTGTTGGCCAGGGTGGTGGATAACGAAGGTACGCTGCAGCTGAAGAGAAGCTTTCCCATCCAGCACGGCTCTCAGCCCCTCCACAGCATCTTCTGCCCTCTCATGTCTTTCAGACAGGGAGCCTGTGTCGGTAAGGACACACTGTGTCACTGTGGTTTTAGATTAGCAGATTTAACAGAGGTGAACCAACAGAAAAGATTGTGGACATTTGTTTCCGATTGTTCTTTATATATATATATATATGGTTTTTTTAATTTTTTTATTTGTATTCAATATTTTCTCCTAAACCCCCTCCTGTTTATAACACAGTGACAGGCAGTGAAGATGCCTGCGTCTATTTCTTCGACGTGGAGCGTAACACAAAGGCCATTGTGAATAAGCTGCAGGGTCACGGAGGACCAGTGTTGGATGTCAGCTTCAACTGTGATGAGAGTTTACTGGCCTCTGCTGATGCCACTGGCATGGTCATCATCTGGAGGCGGGAGCAGAAGTGACTGGCCAACCAACCAAACACTCCCATGTTATCTCCACCCCTAGCTGACCCGACATTTAAAATCATCTTGACTGTCCATTTGTAAACTTTTACAAGAATGCAACAGACATGACAGGAATACTTATGTGCAATGAGATGTAAGTCCATTTTGACTAAGGTAATAGGGGTGTTTATGACTGAAGGGCTCCGAAATGAAAAAAAAAAAAAAACACTTCAGTCTGTATGTTATAACAGTTGCATCTGTGCAAAATCTCTTCAACATATAGAATGGCACTGCTTCTCCATTGCATGTGTTGGAGCTACATTCTAACTGTCCAATAGAGGTATTATTAAATTAATCTGTGGAAACAAATCTGAAAAACATATTTTCCAGTTAATAGTTCTAGTTGTATTCTTCACAGGACGCTGGCAGAGTGTGTATCTAGCTAGCAGCCTAGTAACCTTGTTACATTTTCTCATGCTGAATAATCCTAATTAAGTGTTGTTGGCCACCTTATTTTTCTTAAATTCTGCCCACCTTATTTTTCTTAAATTCTGCAGTTGCCTATTCGCCTCAGGCAAGCTGTACATTAATGGTTTTGGTAGGATGTTGTGCATGACATAGAATTAAGGACTAGGCTGGCATATCAAATTAATCCATGAAACAATAGGGGGAGAACAAGTAAGTGTGTATGTGCGTGTTTGTATTTGCCTGTTTGTGGGTGTCATAATTTTAAGTCATGCTTGTGGCAGATTAATATATTTATGATGATGATTATTATATATATATATGTATATATAAATGCTAAATAAAAATATCTACTCAATCTCCATCTGTTCATATATATATATATATATATATAAAATGTCCGTAATTGTTTCTCAATACTTACGTTATGGCTTGCCCTGACCATTTGGTAAGGTAGAGCTAAAGAAATGGAAGTGAGTTTCAGACAGCCCTGTTTTCATGGGAAACCCGTTGGAAGATGCACACGCCCAATGTTTCAAATCTGATAGTTGTGTTGGCTGTTTTGGATGTCAGTCTCAATAATGGAGCCCAGTTATTGGCTTACTCATTCCAACGACCCACAGACAGATTTGGCGGCGAAGCAACATGGCTGAACATTTAAAAGGTCAGTACTCTAAATATCTAAATTACTTTCTAACTATGGTGTTGCGACTTAGTTTTAAACAAAATAAATAATTTCGATGTAATAACTCGCTTTGAGAATATTTACTGATGTTTAGGCCTTTTATGTCATTATTGCTTTCTCACGAACCTTTCTCAGTATAAAAGAACGAGAGCGCGCGCCAAAGTTAACCCCAACAACTTCCTATGTGATTGACAGATCCGGCAGTCTACTAACATTGTTTCTGTGAACATTGTGTTAGTTAAGTGTACTATTTGTCTTATAAGCTACGGTCTTATGCTATCGTATAACATTGGGTTGCTGAATGCATTTGTAATGCATATACTGTGTGCTCTTAAATTACGCAATGCTCATCTCAGAAAATAGTAATTTGTTCTTTTGTTTCGGATAATCTACTCCTGCGCCATGAAATAACGTTAGACGTCTCCTATTTCGATAAAAAAAAAAATCAAACGTTAGTTTGTGGTTAGGGCTCTTTCAAATTGTGTTCTCTCACGCAGAGCTTTCTCTTCCTACATTCTAGAATGCATAGTTCCATGTAAACTAAATCTCTGCAATTTGGAAGATGTATGTCGTAAAGAAAAGATTGCATGCAAAGAACTGGGAATCACCAAGAATAAACTGCACGACTATGAAGTGGAGTACCTGTGTGACTACAAGAGGACATTCCTGGCTGGAAGGAAAAAAACGACGGCAATGGCACATATGCAGGTGGGTTATAAATACGTAACGTTAGTTACACCAGTGTACCTGCTAAAATGATAACTTTCTTATTTCATGCAAGAAATGTAATAATGTTGCAAAACTAAAGCCAGCAATGGCAGTCTGTGGTCATGGAAATTTACTCACGTTGTAATACCCGCTTCAAAGAAGGGGACTGGCATAGGAGTACCAACCCATCCCAAGTGCAGCCTTTGTTCCATGTTTTTAGTACCCCCAGCTTGCATGTATATTGATATTAAGAAGTGTATATAAGAATTCAAGTCAATGTTCAAACTGTCAAAATCGAATCCAATCATTTTTTCCAACTGACCCTTTGTCAGCTTCTGTTTCTTCCTCCCAGGAAGCAGAATTCTACTTAGTCAAGTGGAGGGACTATCCAGAGTCTATGAACACCTGGGAGCCCAGGAAGAACCTCAAGTGTGTGGAGATACTTCGTCAGTTCTGGGACGACGTTTACCTAGAGCTGCAGAGGCGGAATGTGCTCAAGGTCCCTAGGAGGTTGGACCCCGAGCTGTCCTACTTTGTTGTGCAGAAGGCTAAGCAAAGGCAAAAGCTGTTAGCCTGGGAGGTCCAGATCAATAGTGTTGGTGGCCACAACAGACGGGTCTTGGTCCGGAACCGGGTGGACCTGGAGGGCCCACCGAAAGATTTTACCTACATCAATGATTATAAGGTAGACCGGGCTTTTTTAAATTCACTAGCATTCTTTTAAGCAACATCTTGCAAGTTTATGGATAGATTATTTTTTAAATATATGTTAAGAAACACACATTTTTGTTGAAGGATTTTCAACTAGTATGGTTTTTATAGTGTGTGACCTGTAAAAATGCAATGTTTTTTTTTTCTTCTTCCAACTCAAGGTGGGTGAAGGCATACAGACCTCGAATATGGCCGTTGGCTGTGAGTGCACCGACTGTTTGGAACACCCAGTTGGCGGTTGCTGCCCTGGAGGCTCAGGACACGGCTTTGCCTACAATGAGAACGCACAGGTACGGGTCAAGCCAGGACAACCCATCTACGAGTGCAACAAGTACTGCGCCTGCGGACCAAACTGCCTCAACAGGGTGGTACAGCAAGGCATCCGGCACATTCTCAGCATATTCCGCACAGACAATGGACGTGGATGGGGAGTTCGCACCACGGAGCGCATCAAAAAGAACTCTTTTGTTGTCGAGTACCTCGGGGAGGTACGAAAAAAATATTTTGTATCCCGTATTTTGCTGTGTAGGATTTAATTGTCACTATGTTTTCTGTAGCAGTGTATTTATTTTGTATCACTGTAGCAATGTGCTGATTTTTACTGTAGTAGTAGTAGTGCTACCACAAGTACTTATTGTTTTTTTGTGGTGGGTTCCAGATCATCACCAATGAGGAAGCTGAGAGGCGGGGTCAAATCTATGACAGGGAGGGCTCTACCTACCTGTTTGACCTGGACTATGTGGAGGATGTATATACTGTGGACGCGGCTCACTATGGAAACGTCTCCCACTTCATCAACCACAGTGTGAGTGGATGATGAAAATAACATCGACAGAGGAAAAAGGGGATGATTCCTTTTCTAGAATTCAAAATTTCAGAGGAAACCGGCCTGTAACCGATACAAACTGGTGCATTCCTCTCGCTTCCGTTTCACCTGAGATTCATTATTAAAAAAAAATTATAATTATGTTACATTGTTTTGTTTTCGAATGACTCGTTTTCTTGCCCCCGTCTCCGTGCCGACAGTGCGACCCCAACCTGCAGGTCTACAATGTGTTCATAGACAACCTGGACGAGAGGCTCCCGCGGCTGGCTTTCTTTGCCTCGCGCTCCATCAAGGCCGGAGAGGAGCTGACATTTGACTACAACATGCAAAGTATGTGTGTTCTTCTCTACCTGTTTCTCATCCCACGCGGTCTGTCATGACCTCGTGCCGAAATCACATCAAATTGCATTGGTCCTGTTAATGATGATTAAAAAAAACATTTACATGTCAGTTAATGAATACCTTTCACTTTGGTGTTGTTTTAAAAACCGAGACGTGTCTTTTAACCTACTCTACCTTTATTACTTTCAGTTGATCCAATAGATATGGAGAGTACCAAGATGGATTCTAATTTCAGTCTGACGGGTCTACCTGGATCTCCCAAGAAGCGACTGCGCGTGGAGTGCAAGTGCGGTGTGGAGTCTTGCAGGAAATACTTGTTTTAAGAACGCAATAGCTGGACCTATCTACAGATGAAATACCGAATGAACTGTCTTATCGGCATTTTAAGATGATATATTTTCTATATTTATAGTATATGTGAGTGTTTGCCATGCTAAATCACAGGGACATCCAATGCATTTATTTTTGTTAGTGGCGCAATTTTCCTGTAATCATCTAGTTTTAACAAAGCTGCATTTTGGAATTCTGGTAATTGGGACACAATGGACTCAAAAAAAATTCTAGATTTAAAGATCATACAAGTAATCTGGAACATTATATTATCATAAAACTACTGGAATGCTCGATTATCGTTATTGGTTTAATTAATGCCAACAGTCTTCTTTGCTGGGGAAATTGCAACACACCTGTATGGCACCCAGATTTTCCAGAGTCCAATTAGAATTCATATGCTTACCTGGATGCTTGTTATTGAAAACAATTTTATGCATATCCTTTAAAGGATATTATCTTACAATTTTACAAACATTGCATCTTGCGTTTGGATTTTTTACCATTGGAATTTCACATTTTAATTTTGACCCTGTCAATGTTGTAATGCCATGTTTGTCTTATGTGTTGCTATAAAATATTGATTGAAACTGTGACAGTTTGTTAGATCATATCTCTGACTATGAATTTGAGTCATCCCTTCCAACGTAAACTATTGATTCCCACACATGCCTGTCAAAATGATAAACGAAGTCTGTATCTTGAGTATACAAAAATGTGGATATAAGAGTTTGAATGCTATTCATTGTAAAATTGTTTGTACGGTGAATGATGTGTTTTAGTACTTGTTTTAACCATTGATTCTTAAGTTGTTTTTGGCATAATGTTATTTAAGATGTTTCGTGAAAGCATTCAGTCAAAGCATTGTCCATTTGTCATTTATAGTTAAGTGTACTGCATTCATGGTGTACTATGCAGTTTGTACATTCACTTCACCCGGACCAGAAAGGTTTGTTTGTTTTGTATTCAAAAGACTGAATTGTCCTGTTGAGTTTTGCTAAAACTCGTGCTTGTTTTCTTTTTATTTTTTTTATTTTTATAAAACAAGAATGAGGGGAAGCTTTAGTAGGTTGAGACCCGCCCACTGTGAGCCTTAGGCCCTTCCTCATGAGGTGAATCCACTCCCTTTCAGCTCCTATTTGAGGGTTTCTTATCCAGCCTTTATGTCCAAACCTTCAGCTTCGTTTAATCAGTAATCTTATCTTAAGAGTACTTGCACAATCTTCAGCGTAGTTCTACAGGACCTGTGCAAGAAAACTTTGCTATTGGTGCTACGTTAACTAGTACACCGACATATCAGAGAGAAAAAACTAGACACCTACACTAATATCTCACACTGCTTCACGTTATCGAAAGATGTTTGTACCATATCAAATCATGTCTTCGTCTTTTGATGGTTTTGTAAATAAACTATTAAATAATTTAAAAAAAACTTTTGTTCAATATAGAGAAAATCTTGTAGCATCTTGTTGATATTGTAGCACACATTCAAATTAAAAATGCATCAAAAGTAGACTCTTTATTGATGAGTGGATAAAATAACCACCTCAATTTAACTGTACAGACACAGGATATCATCTTGCAATGAAATGCCAGACTCTAATCATGGAACCTATTTCACTCCCCATTATCCTTCCATATTAATATTTATACAATTTTCAAACCCAGTCTTAGAACTATGAAATACATCGGAATGCATGCTATTAGGCTGCTCAAGTCCACATTAAAAATGTACCTTGCACAAATATGCATTATTACATATTCTTATGATATGAACTGTGAAATTTGAAGAGCCAACTTTGTGTTGCATATTCACTTACCCCTTAGACTGCCCCCCCCCCCCCCCCCATAAGATATTAGTAAACTAACCCCAAAATGCTTCAGAAGAATTACTTCGGGAGAAATATGTATTTTAAAAAAAAGATTTCTGTGTTGTTTGCCAGTTTATTTAATTTCTGCTCAATCTCATAGATCTATCATCGTTAGGGTCATATTAAATCCCAAGGGTTGTGTTACAACGCACATGAGATGCTTGCCAATTTTTTCTTTACTTATTATTCAACTATAGTTCAAGTTAACCTGTGCGATACCATCAAACACCTACATAAATTATTGGCAGTTGCAAACATTCTCCCCAACTAAAGAGTTACTAAAAACAAACAAAAAAGAACAGCTTCTAGATTATTAATAATTTCAATACATGAAAATCAAGTTATCTCCATATTACTGTATACAGTCTTCTCATTCGTTGTCTTTTTCATAAACAGACACACACACATACACACACCACAAATGTTATAAAAACACCATGAGCAGGGATATATATTATCCTGCCATAAGCATACAGTCTGTACATTATGAAACCAAGTCATATTTCAAAATAGTGTCATCTGCTTCACATGTTTTGTTTACAAAGAAATTAAAACAAGCAAATTTGTATGATACAAACAAACCTTACACCTGAACAGAAGTCCAAAAAACCACGCATGGTCAAGGTTTGGGTTCACGACAAATATTAAAACTGTATTTTTAAACTGAGTGTCCATTTTCCTTTTCCGTCTCTGTTTAAAACATGTGAAAAAGGCGTTCAGGTTGTTTTAAGAATCTTAGGAGGCCTTTTCAGAAGTTTGATACCTCATTCAAAGTGTTTCTAAAGTCAAAGTAACAATACAGCACTCTATATCAATGTTCCACCCATGTGGCTTTGCAAAAAAATTACTTTAAACTCTTGTCTACTTGTTGTTGCATCCAATGAGAGAGCACCAACCAAAGTTTCCCTTTCCCAATGTAAGGTTATGTCCATCTGACATAAGGCAACCATGTCTTAAATTTGCATCTAACACTGTGCCGATCGCTGTTGTGATGCAGCTAATATTGACGCATCTAATACTGACGAAAAATCTATCCACGCAAATCAGAGGAACGATCAAATTGTTTCTAGGCTTTCTTATTATTCTGATCACTTCTTTGTACTGTCTAACCAGCATTTCTAAAGACAGTGAAAGCATGACTTGAAGGGCTGGTAAAAAAAAAAAAAAAACTTCCATGGGCCGTACAAGACTACTGTCTCTGCTTCGATATTTGTTCAGACATCTCTGACTTTCAAAATGTCCTTGTAAACAACTCACACCACTGTACCTTGGTTTTCATTTGTTAAGGAAGCAAACCAACAAACCCAGACACAGTCTCTTGGATAAAGGTGCATTATATTACTATTGATGCCCTCGATTACCTCAAAAAAATTCCTCTCATTGTGACAGCCCCCCCCCCCCCCCCCCCCTCCCCCCTCCCCCTGCTATTGAGCCAGACCACTGATCTGATCACATGATACAGTAGGCCTCGTCCTGGGGCAGGTGTTGCTTAGTCCTCCAGTATGTAGGAAGGTGGGCCCTCAGCACTTTCCTCAGGTCCTCGTTCATCAGGAGACAAAAGATGGGGTTGACTCCGGCCTGGGCGAAGCTCATCCACACCGTGATGGACAGGTAGCGGTGAGGGATGGAGCAGGACTTGACAAACACCCTCCAGAAGCAAGCCACTATGTAGGGAGCCCAGAGGACCAGGAAGAGGAGGGTGATGGTGTAGAACATCCTGCCCAGCCTCCTCTCCGACCGCACCTCCTCCATCCCCAGCAGCCGCCGGTGTTGGTTGTGGAGGTTCTGCCGGATGCCCAGTAGAGTGGGTGGCATGGGGCCTCGCCCGAACCCCGCAATCCAATTAGCTGCTGCTTGGCCCGTGGCACCGGGCCCGTGGAAGGTCCAGTTCTGGCTGATAGCCGGCACCAGCTGGACTGGCTTCATCTTGCGGTGCCGGTATTCAAAGAGTAGGAGCTTGGCGTAGAAGCCGTGGGTGGCCAGGACCACGACAGCCAGCATGAGCATGAAGCCCAGCGTGTCGTTGGTCTTCAGGTAGCGGTGCTCGAAGATACACTGGTCCTCGTCGCGGATGAACTTGTAGGTGCCCACGTCGAAGACGGGCGGGAAGGCCATGGCCACGGCCAGAGTCCAAACCATGCAGATGATGGCGGCGCAGGTCCAGATGGTCATGCGCTTGGCGTAGAAGCGGTGGTGAGCGATGGCCAGGTAGCGGGTGACGGCCACGCAGAACAGCATGAAGGCAGCGTGGAAACAGAAGAGGACAGCCATGAATGCCACCACCTTGCAGCTCAGGGCGCTGTAGGTCCAGGACGAGCTGTGGTGGACCGACACCAAGACGAAGGGGAAGCAGGCAGCAGAGCGGACGGCGTCGGCCAGGCACAGGTCCAGCAGGAAGAAATAGGGGGCCTTGTGGAGAGTCCGGTCTCGCAGGACAAGAAGGGAGACCAGCAGGTTGCCTGCCAGGCTGATGCAAATAATCAGGCCCAAGAAGATCAGCTTGAAGTAAGCAGACACATCTGAGGCTGTGATTCCTCCACTGCTGCTGGCGCTGCTGCTACTGCTGCCGCCCCTGGCCATCCCACTCTGTGAGGCCAGCACAGCCAGGAGACTCCCGGGGCCATCGATGCCAAAGCTTTGGTTGGCCATCCTACCACCACGGATCTCCACAGCTGTGGTAAGTGGCCCTGTCTCGACACCACTTTGTGCCCTTTCGGCAGTTCTCTTCTCTCCCACAGCCTGTTGACGCTCTCTCTTCTTAATAGGAGGGGCTGTTAGGAGGACCCATTCTACACGATAGACTCATCTTTCCTCTTTGTCCTGAACTTCACTACCTGTGGACGGAGAGAGAACAGTGTGAGGGCAGGGGACCACGCCAATCAATGCAGAAAATAATGCTCAATGGCAGTTTGTTAGATCGAAGGCAATTCATGAAGGAAAAACAAAAACACTGGGAACAAAGCATGGCTGCCGGAGTCGTGTGTCGGGCAACACAGTGGAAATCTCAGCCTCTCTGTGTATCTCTCTCTCTCTCTCTCTCTCTCTCTCTCTCTCTCTCTCTCTCTCTCTCTCTCTCTCTTTATGGCTGGGATCAGATCAGCAGCTCTACAGCATGCCAGCTCCTTGGCTCTCTCCGTAATTACCTTGCCCGTTGCTAAGATACAACAGCTCGCATACTTTGTGCAAGTGTGGGTGTTTGAGTGAATACATGGGGGTGTATGGGGGGATGGAGCAGACAGTGCACAACCGACATGAGGCAACGCAACAGGGAGATGGAAACAACAGTGTTATCAATACATTTGTAGCCAACTCTCAGTCCCCTGAGTATGGACAGAATTTATCAGACAAAAATAAAAATTCTACTGGCTGCTCTGTAGTGCTTTTTTTTCTCTCTATTTCAATCTCTTAGATGATATAAAGTATATAAAATTAAAAATATGATACATAGCTAGTATTATGTGCAACGTAAATGTTTATTGATCATGAGGAAATGGCTTATACATTTGATTTGTAACAATTCCCCCTAGAAAATGGCAATTCACCTTTTTTGATAGCTTGCCTGTCAGCTAGGCCTAACCCATTTCAAGTGAAAAACATGCACAGGTGTCACAGTAATCTTTGTGCTATAGGCCTTGGCCTGCAACATCTTACCTTTCATCTCTGATGTATTCTTATATTTTCATAAAAGTTCCAATTGGATTGGTATCACACTTGGTCAAATAGAAATAAAAAAAAACATCATAAATCCACATTCTCTTGGTCTGTTGTCAAGCCCAACCAACACCTGTTATGCTGGAAATCTTCCATGAGGAAACCGCACTGAGATTTATAAAGAAACATTGAGGCACAGCATATTACATTTTAGAAAAAATACTTGACACGATCACTGTGGTCGATGACACTAGTGTTGAACCACATTTAGCTTGTCAAATATTCCCTGCTACCCACTTATGTCCATGCCTTTGCTATCCGAGGAAAGACAATTCATGTTGCATCACGTCGAGTATACACATTACATTTCCAAGAGGCAAGACAAACCCCAATTTTTTTTTATCTTATTGTGTCTTTATCCAAATGATGTCAGATTTTCAATGCATATAATAACCCACCCACCATCGTTCAGAAAAAAAACATCGAGCATCATTTCAATGAATTCATATCGTTTGGCCATTATGGTCCTTTTATAATCAGTCCATACAATCTTGACAATATCTTCGATAAATTGCAATTTTCATCACTCAGACGATAGCGTTATTTATTTCCCTACCCTGAACAAATATGCAGTCTTTGTTTTGCTGTCCAGCGAAGGTATAGTCCATCATATTAGCTTGAATAACGAAAAAGACCGTATTTTAACGAATCTGGTTTCGTCAATATAAGCGTTTGTTATTCATGTCGCATAGGTTATGTCTAAAAGAAATCCCCATCTGTCTATGGTTGGTTCCAATGGAATTATTTTAGAATAATCCCAATTATGGCTGCTTGCAAGAAGGCAGTTCGCATATTTGCGGAGTTCATCGGTTCTATTCGGTAGGATGGGAGGGGGTCTTAGAGAGAGAGGCAGAAAGAGAAAGATGTAAAAATTGAAAATAAGGGGCACTTTAATAGTTATGGCATACGCCCCAGCAAATGGAGGACTATGCTAGATGTAATAGGGTACCCAAATAAAATAATTTCATATAGTTTCCCTGTGCGGAGAAAAATAAATGAATTTATCATTGCTAAAAGCATGTAGATTCCAAGGTGGGTGCAGTATAGAAAACTATAATCAATCACATTCACCAAATATATTTAGGTCTACTCAAAAATAAACATGACATAGCTTGTCAGTCAGCTACATAGCCTTTACTTGGGTCTTCCCTAGAGAATTGTCGACCTCCAAAACACTGGTCTCAACTTACAATGGTCAGGCTCATAACCTCAGTACTGAAGTATGACACCATGACTTCAATGCAATGTATGACCTTTCGGGTAATATCGGCAGCTCATGTTACGTCTGGTTATTTCCATTTAATCTCAGCCTGACAAACACTGCCTGCAGCTTGCCCCCAGTCATATGTAGAGGGGTAAAAAGCGCAACTACTTGTGTTGTGTTATAAGAAAGTAAGCCTTAGAAGTAGGCCTTAAACCTACCACATAGCAGAAGTCCTCCTGAGTCACCAGTCCACATCTGTATGTTGTGTCAAGCACACAACCAATAGAATATACATATTTTTTACTATTAAGATTCCAAATGCAGCATGCTAAAGCATGAAGGAAAGAAAGACAAAAAATACTGTGTACAGTGGTATTTGGAACAGCTTTTATGAGTAAAACACTGCAAGCACATCACTTCAAAAATAATTTTCTTACAGTTGCTAAATGTACCTTACATTTTCAACCCTTTTGCAAGTGTATTTCAATCAGAAACCGCTTTCAAACCGTCCACAGTAGAACCATTACTACTGATTTCAACAGCTATTTCTACAACAGTAACGTGTACTTTAAAATCTCTAGTAATATAACAAATGTCGGATGCTGTACAAGCTATGTAATTTCTTTTTTTATTTTGTCCTTACTAAAGCATTATTCTTCATGCTTTTTACCGGACCCACTTCATAAAACATAAGATTGTCTACATGACCTTTCTGTATGTTTTCCTATTCGGTGCAAACAAAGTTTACCTCAAGAGCAACCTTAAAAATATTATTAATCTGTGAAAATAAAGTGTTATTCAAAATTCATTATCCTAGTTACAATTATTCACAGGTGGGATATCATCTTCTTAATAAATATGAACGTTGTAAAACAGCCAAAGTCTTTGAAACATATACTTCATTATTTTGAGAATTTACAATGTGTACACTGTCATAACAACAATATTAAATTAAAACAGATTTGATTTGACATATTGGCGTGCATTGTGATAATTTTTTTCTAAAACTTTGCACAGAAGGATTTTGTTGGCAACTAAGAGTGTAAATTAACAGAAATGTTGGAACACTGGAAATTATAGGAAAATTCCTTATAAAAAAGTGCCTAACATACCATACTTCTTCCCTTTCATAAAAGCATACACATACACAGAGACACACACACACACACACACACACACACACACGTGTACACACCCACACAGGTATGCATGCAAGAAAACAAACAGGGACTGATTTTGCCTGTTTATACTCAGTTGCTTTTTTTGGAGGGGAACGGATGACTGGGGAGAGGGCGGGGGGAGGGGGGGGGGGCACTGGTCAGAAGCAGAGGGAGAAAACAAATAGTCCCAGGAAGAGGAAAGCACTGGGTTCGTTGAGGCCTACATAGAGAAGGATGGCTCCACTGAGGAAGATAATGGATGGGATGATATTCCTCTGTACGGCAGGCTCAGCCTTGGGTTCTACTGGCCTGGGAGTGTCCGACAAGGTGTTTTGTAGAAGCTTGAATGATGCGTCAGAGGGCATGCAGAGGGATTCCTTCTCAGATTGGTTAGACTTAAGAATACAGTCCTCAGTGAAGTCCATGGACCCCTTGGATATCAATGGAGCCTCCTCTCTGACCTCGGCTCCACTCAAAACCAGACTCTCTACAATGGGAGAGATGTCTGTAGACAGGCCATTCTCATCCTGCTGTTTCAAACCAGACGACTCCTGCAAAAGCACTGTGGCCAGTTCACTCAGTCCAGAGGCTGCACCTCGCTTGAAGCGCTGGTGAATCACGGGGGGAGACTTGAGGTCAAGGGAAGACTCGGTGGGATGACTAGCCAGGCTGGGTGACACCCTGTCCTCCCCCGTTGGCCCCAGGTGAGTCACCACGGCTGGGCACACGCAGGTGCCCGGTGTAGCCAAGATCTCCTCTCCGTGAGCCTGGGAGTTACCGAGCAGTGGCCCAGTCTCTGTCAACAGGACAACCTCCTTGCACCATCGGCTGTTGCTCAGCTCCGTTTCCTTCCCTGAATCCCGTGGAGAACAGGGGAGAGTCTCAGTTGGATTCTCAGTCTGTAAAAGGCCCTTCTCGTTTGTGCTCTCACTGTGGTCCGTGCTTGATGGATCTCCTGAGAGGTTCATGGAGCTGGTGGTTGGCTTTTGCATTCCAACGGTCAGCGCCGGAGAGGGCTGAGTTGTTTCAGACAAATGAGGGGTGCAGGCCTGGATCTCAAAATGTACCTCTTCAATACAGTTGGAATCTAACACACCCTGGTAGAGAGCTAAAGAGCTGGTACAGGCCTCCTGTGTTTCAACTAGTGACCTTTGTTCTCCGGCATCAAATGCAACACGTGGTTCTTCCCGCTTGGCTAGCACCTGGGTCATGGAACGCACAGAGGGTGATAGTTCTGTCAGCGCAGAGGGAGCAGAGGACGGTGTATCGTCACGCGAGAGAAAGAAGGAAATCTCTTCAGCGTTAACTTCCTCTGCCAGTGAGTCATTGAACATTAGCTGCTTCTTGGATGCTGCGGGCGCAGACGGATATCCTGCACAAATCTCAGGGTCAGAGTTATCCTCGGGTTTGTTCTCTGGATCTGGGACATTTTTAGGGACACTGACAGAGAGGAAGTGTTGCTCCTGTGTTACAACGGTAGATTCTAGTGTGTACTCTGTGTCTGAAACGTTATCTTCGCCTTTTTGTTTCGGTTCTTCAACCTCCAATGAAAGTTGTTCCTCGTCCTCCGTTTCCACTTTAGTGCTGGTGGGTAACACATCCTGTTTGGGAATATCCTCCTGTGTAGGCAAGTCGGTTTGGATCTCAGTCTGAGGTGGTTTGGGGACAGTGTTTGGTTCAGTATGGTTGGGGGTTTCTCCCTCCTGCTCCTCGCCTATGGCTAGGTCTATGCTACATGAGGGTGTGTTAGGCACTGGGACAGAGAGCAGGGTGGAGGGATTACCCTCTCTGGGCTCCTCCTGACTTTGGTCATCTGATTCACAGTCCAGGTTCGGTAAGGGTTCTGGCTCCGAGGATGGAGGAAGTCCGCAGGCTCGTGGAGCAAAGGACGGCTCCTCGTTGGATTGCAGTGTGGTTGTGGAAGACACATTGGGTGATTGTACACCCAGAGACACAGTGGGAGCGTTAAGTGCTACGTTGGCTGATGAAATGTCTTGGGCAAGTTGGAGAGATAATCTAGACGGGTCATTTGGAGTCTGTAAAAAAAGAAGAAAAAAAGAGAGAGCGAGAGAGAGAGAGAGGGAAACGGACAGTGACAGCTATAGACAAACAGTGACAGGTTGCAAACAAGTAAAAACTATGTTATTACACCCAAAATGTGTACACACTGACAAAGGAAAAGCATCTAAATGAAAATTAATGCTTTTCTGTCAAAGGACTCCATGCTGATAAAATTTTGAACAACAGGGATAAAAAATAAATGTAATTATGTAAACAATAGTAAGTCAAATAGATTGAAAAAGGAGCAGGCCAGAAAATGCTGTAGGTGCAGTAGGCAAGTCTAGAGAATTGGGCAGATGTGGATTGGATTTTTGTGAGAGGCTATAATATTAGGGCCCTCATAGAGAGCATATCCTCTCCCATAGCATTAGATTTTTTGAGCTCATCTGCCAGGAAGTAGGTAATACACGTAAGACTTTTTTTGCTAGAAAATCAATCTGGACAGCCCCTTTAATATGCATGTGGTACACATGATAGATAACAATAAGTCATGGACATATTGACATTTGGAAGACAGAACTGCTGAAAAATATTGCCAGATGACCATAGAAGAAGTTCAACTAAACTCACTGACATTTTTTCTAGACATCTGGCCAAAGGACCTCAGAACACTATTATTGTGATTGAGAAATGTCATGCATTGTCCAAGTAGCTACACTTTATGAACATACAAAACATCACCAACAACTTTTTCACATTTCATCTCTTTGACATACAATGACTGAAAATGCTTAACATAACGTGTACACAAAAACAACAACTACCGTACGCAAAATGATCCCGATTGGATTAACAGGCAGATGGTGCAAGTCGAATAAGAAATTCATGCAGGAGCAGCTAGGAGCTTGGCATTACCTAATCTGTTGCTGAAGCTTCAATGAGCTGTGAACAAATAGTCAACCAAGCCAAGTTCATAAGTAAACTAGCGAAAGGTGAAAAAGTCGAAAAACCTTAAGATTTCAAAAGGGGAAAGGTTATTGCTGTTGAAATGTAAACATTTTTTATTACATCATCAGGCAATCCATCCAACAACAAATCAACGAAAACAACAATGTGGGTAAGTATGTTAGCTAAGTATGACTGTACAAAAAATTATAAGAACATTTTTCCATAATATATTCAAACTCCCAGAACTATGATAACCAAATGGGATCCTATCTGTGCCTAAAAAATAAAATAATAAATAAATAAGTTAAATCAACACACTGTTATATGCTTAAAATTTGAACATACCTCTCCTTGTGAACTCAAATAAAAAAATAATTCAGTGAATATTTTTTACGGTCGGTTTTCTCGCTCTTACCTCCAAGTCTATCTCTGCGTGCATGATGACTGGGATTGGAGTTGGCCTAACAACCTCCTCATCTGTCCCTGGGAGCGCTGCCCCCTCTGTGACAAAAATATGCATTATTAGTCATAATCCAGAACATTGGAAACACATTTAAATAATATCCCTTGGAATACACACAGTTAAGCAGGCGGAAAAACATAGCACAAGTGATATTTTACCTTTGTCCGTATAAAGGTTTTCTTCATAGTCATTCTCCATACTAAAAGAGGCGGAAGAAATATGTGACATACTGTTATATGAAGACACTGAAGACCTTTCTATTAATACTATGGGACAAAAAAAACACACACACACACACACACAACAAAACACACACACACACACTCTCTCTCGTCCAACACACACACACACACACACACACACACACACACACACACACACACACACACACACACTGCAACCTATATTATCCTTATAACAGCAGAGATTTTACTACAGAAGTATTGCTAAGTAAAGAGTAATACCGGTTTACATGAGAGTTCAGGGGAATCACAGAGGCCTACAATTACCTACTGTAGTGTACTGACACCCTCACAGAATCAAGCTGCCCAGTAACAACAATCCCCAGGTGTTTTATGTACCATTCACACCTCACCATCTAGGAGTGGGAGGGGGGCCATTGCCAAGGATGCTCCAAACATTGCGAAAGGTCATGTGTCACAAAGACGCGTGACATGCATGTGACAGAGATCGCTTTTGGTTCCATGGGCCCTTCATCATCTCAGACTCCGGCTGTGCGTCAGCTGTTTTATGCCAATTCACAAAATGTTCTGTCCAAGCCTGAGTCCCCAACCCGGCTAACCACACCCACACTCACACACACACACACACACACACACACACACACACACACACACACACACACACACACACACACACACACACACACACACACACACACACACACACACACACACATCAACCCTTCCTCTGCTAGCCTGGATACATGGAGCAAGGAATACTCAAACGACTGGATCGATTTAAGTCCGGTACCACAAACAATCACAGTCCTAAACAATAAAGCACTATAAGGCTAGCCTGCTCCCACACTGTCTGATTACACACAACGAGACGCATCATTTGTTTTTCCTATCCGGGAGGAACTAGATTGTACATCATAGCACTTTCATTCACCCCCCCAACCCCACCTGAAGGAAGGTAAGGCGGAAACTAGTGAAACCGGAGACATGCAGGTTTGATTTTAGCCTCAACAATTATATTGAAGATTAACACAATTGAGGTGCACATTGATGGAGTGCCAACAGGGGTTACGTGTCAGACCACACCAGTGTAAAGGGGGGTGACCTTTGGCTACATTGGCCTGATGTGTACTTTGGTTTTTCAGTGCCCCTGATGGAAAAGGTCAGGGGTAAGTCATGGTACTGGAAACATCGGGGCTGAAAGTGACACCTGCCCCGGGGCCTATTTTGATCCCCTCTCACACACCCCTGGAAGGCTGGCATTCTCGGAGGAGTGTGTGAACTGTACCCCTTGTACCAGCGCAAACCTCTCCTCCCGCTTTCAATGCACAGCAGATGAACAACAGTTAAATTATGTGACCAGTTTTAAATAAGGTTTAGTAATTTAAAAGCTATAGGCCTGGGTTGTTAGTGGTTAATACGGAGTGTTAGAAGCTGGTTTCTTAATCTGCAGACCGATTTTTGATGTCAACAATGTTCTTCCAAAACTGAGACAACGATATACACCTTCTTAAATTGCAGCCTACTTGAATGAACACAGGACAGTGAGATTACCTGTAGACTTTTGGAGGTTTCAGGATACCTCGAATGTCTTGTATGTCAACATTGCTGGCCATAGCCAAATCGTCTTTGTAGCTCAATAAAAGTGTCACTGCATAATTCATTCCCTTGTTATTAGCCCAATAATCACCGTCAGGTGTTTCAAAGCGAACCACAAACTCAATACGGGACCCATGCGTAAGGTAAGGTGGGGCAAAAGACAGCTTGAAGGAAAATTTATCCGTTTCCCCATCATTTGATCCGAGGACATATTCGGCTGGTAAATCAAAATAAGTGGACCAGCTGTCCATGGTGGACCTGATGTAAACTGCTTTTTGGAAGGAGATGTTCAGGACCCGAATTATTCCACTTATAGAAAGTGGCTCATCTTTAACTGGTGACAGCGCCTCCACCTCGACCTTGTTAGTATGCACTGCCAGGGTCAAAGCAGAGCTGGTAGGGTTAAGGTACTCAGGGCTCACGGAGTAGGTCACTTCACGCAGTGGCCTTTGGTACTTTGCCTCCTCTTGCTTCCACCTTTCGTCTCCATCCTCGTCATCAAAGGCAACAAATTCCTTCACATCTACCAGCTCTCCACCTGTTGAATCGGCGAACGACACTCTCCTGGCGGGCAAAGCCAAGCGGATTCGCATATACTCGGCGGTCTCATCAAAGATAGAATGTCCACGCTTTCTCGGCACTGGAGAGCACCTCGGGATGAGACGCACGTTTTCTGGATCGTCCTCGTCATCTTCATCGACTAGGGAATTAACGTATCCTTCTTCCGTTGATCTGGCAGTTTTCACCGTGGTGAAAAGACCCTCTTGATTAGGAATGGATAAGAAGGACATTTCTGTTGTAGAGATAACATCGGCGAGTTTCAAGACCTTTATTTGCACAACCTGACTACGTACGTAAAGGTTCCAGATCCTGAGCGCTGCTTCAGCGTTACGCATAGAAACTCTGCTCCAAGTCAGAACGTGAGATTCTGCATGGCACCAATGGAGAGCCCAAAATACCTTGCAAATGTGTCTTGCGTTGACTATTCTGCCGTTTTACCCAACATGACATTGGGAAGTGAGGCCGTTTCGCTGCTTGTCACGGAAGGAATAACCGTCTATATTTAACTCGCTTAAATATCCATGACCCAAATCCGTATTGAAGTTGGTATAACCCTGCTGACTCCCCTCTTGTTTTGGTCGGGCCAGACACGCCTTCTCTGTATAACACGTTTGGTAGTACCACATTATTAGGCTATATGAGAATAAATGTTAATGATAACAATGTTGAAAATATATTAGACTAAACAATAAATGCATGGAAAATACACAGGTTACTTTACATAGCCTACCTCTGAAATGTCTTTATTCCGGACAAGAACAGAGAATAGTCACTTTTTTAAGATTCCGAAAAGGTTGCGGTGTCATAGAACACATTCCGATGATTTTCCTTACGTCACCATAAGCCTTGGCACGTCGAAGATAGTGACGACTAATGACCTAACATTTACTGTCGAATTAATTACAATTTGTCAATAAGATTAGCCATACATGCAGCAAGATATAGATGCTTTCGCGACTGTGTTGAGTCCTTCTTGGAGTTCTACTCTGTTTTGGACATTTACTGCAAATTATACAATTAAACAAATCAATTGCACCCACGCTCTTTACCGGCCCTTCTCATTCCATTGAGTCCGTTATAGCATGTTGTCAGAAGTAGGCCCTATTGGCACCATGCTGATAAAAATGAAAAAAAATTCTAAAATAATGGCTGGCCAAAGTGAAGCTCATTGAGGAAACGCAAACGTACAAGCAGTATCGTCTGTAAACGCAACTGGAGAACGCACTTGTCTTGTCAATATGTGGTGGGCCGCCTAGTATTAGGGCACATACTTGTTATGTTGGGATACAGAGAGAAGAGCACAAGGCCCTGTCTGAGAGTATAATTAATACAATTAGGACAACCTTTTATTAGTTATCTACGTTTTGTACAATTCATATGAATATATTGAACCACGTCCGCTGTATCTTATATTAATTTACAAATTTTAAACGACTGAAACGCGAACGCAGCTAGATCTTACTGTTAATATGATTCAGTACTTCCACATGATTGGTGGAGAGAGTTCTTCGCGGCTTACTGTAGCCAATCATTGAATTGTTTTCCAGTCATCGCTGCACGAATAGTGAGGGAAAGGCCACATAAAGCCAAATACTGGATTTAAAAGAACAAGCGAGGCGAGCTTTGAAACAAATATTCGTTTCATCCAACAAAGGTAGTTTGGGGATTTTGTACAATTATCTTGTAGCTTAGTCAGTAGGATTTTTACAGAAAATGGGGCATAATTGTGAGTCGATCACACGCAAAGAGGGTAGCTAAGCTAGCTAACGTTAGCATACCAGTACATAGCTAGCCAACGAGTTAACATTGGCGTCAACACGCAAACGTTTGCTAACCTACTTTAGCTTGTATGCTAGGCCGCGAAAAAGCAAGAAGACGTCATCACCTCTCAAAGTCGTCTCCCAAGTGAACTGTTTTAAAGTGAGTTTACTGCCTAGATATTTCACAAAGATTTAAGAAGAGTTATTTTTCCAACGCAACTTTGTTAGCTAGCATGAGTGAGTTGTCGGACTGCAAGCAGTCCATAGCTGACTCTGCAACAAGGAAGAGATGTCTATCCCCCGACCACCCTCCCGACCAGGATGCAAGTGGCGCCTGCACATCTCTAAGGAAGTTTACCAAAGTGGATGCAACATCAAGCGAATCACCTTCAATTTCTCAAAATAACAACAACGGACAGAACGACAAGACGGAGTTGGATGGGGTAGAGAAGCATATTGGAAATAGTAAGTGTGTTCCTGCTGCTGCTGTGCAGGCGGGGCAGAGGGATGTGAGTAAAGAGGTCAACCCAGCTGCCACCTCAAACAACAACAACAGCTCGGCAGGGACCGACAGTCACGATGGCCGGTCTATCGAGAAAGTACAGTCTAGTAATCCACCCGGATGGGCTGATGCCAAGGTTGAGATTGTGGGGGATGTACGCATGGAGTGCCGACCCTCAACTTCTTTGGACCAATCTGACTCTGCTGACATAGCAGCCGCCGAGGCCCTGGCCAGTCTCACGGGTGGAGACAGGGAAAAGAGCAAAGAGACGCCGTGCTCCTCAAAGAAAGCAGGGCAGGAAAGACATGGCAACAGAGCCAGGCGGGGCGAGCGAGAGTCCTCAAAAGAACGCTCCAAACTACAAAAAGGGTACCAGGCACAAGCAGTCGCTGCAGACAGCTCCACCTCGGTGCGGAGTGTTGACAGAGAAAACGCGGAGGAAATGCCGGACGAAGACGACGATGATGACGACGACGGCTCCATACCTGGGTCTTCCTCCACGCCCAGTTCGTCTTTCGCCTCGGAGCAAGAGGACAACGACGACGGCGAGTGTGCCATCGTCTCGGTGAAGATGGCCCCAGAGATACGACAGTCGGTGGCTCTCCTAGCCCAGGTACAGATGAGGCTGGATGCCCTGGAGAAGAAGAGTGCCCGGCTTCACCAGCGGCTGGAGCTGAAGATGAGTCGGCAGCGGCGGCCACACATCGACCAGCGGCGCTCTATAACACAAGCCATCCCTGGGTTCTGGGTCACGGCAGTATCCTTTGATTACTCTGTTGTCACTAGATGAATGGCGATGATGTATGATGTGTTTTTAATGGAAACATTTTTGACTTTCTGTTTTGTCTGTTTCTGTCTTACCTACCATTTACCGTCTGTGTCACGATGAGTAGAGCTTATTGAATTGGTTTTGAGCTTGTCCCTTGACTCAGTTTGTGACAGCTGCTGAACCATCCACACCTGTCGGCTCACATTGACGAAACTGACGAAGACGCTCTCAGTTACATGACTGACCTCGAGGTTGGAAATCTCTTGCATTTCTCTCTTTTCATTTAGGCACTAAATTAAGTCGATTTTTATCCGTGGTCAGGAGCTGATACTGTGTCTGACTTTAAAATGTCTGTCTCCACAGATCGAGTCGTTCAAAAACAACAAATTGGGCTATAGGATTGGCTTCCACTTCAGGCGCAACCCGTACTTCCAAAACAACACCATCATGAAGGAGCTCCACCTGGGAATGGGAGGTGAAGCATGGAAAACTCTTTTTGTCGTCCCCTTTCTTCATGTTTCTGCCCTGTCCGACCTGCTCTGTTTTGCAACATAACTGAGCTACGTGTTTCTTGTTTCTCTATTTAAAAGGCTCGCCGGTGTCATTCTCCAACCCCATCCTGTGGCTCCGCGGGCAGAACCTGACGGCCCACAGTGAGCCCAGGAGGACGGGCCGAGGCGTCTACCAGACCTTCTTCAGCTGGTTCAGTGACCACAGCAGCCCCGGACGAGACGACATAGCCCTGGTAAGACTAACAGCACACGTGGCATGGCTGTAGAGAAACATACTTGTAATGACACATCTTGACATACATTAATGCATAGTATATACAGTGTGTGTATATATATATATATATATATATATATATGTCAACTGTTTTTTGTTATGTTTGATATATACTGTATTTTAATGTATTGTACAGCACGTTGGTCAACTCTTCTTGTTTTAAACGCTCTCTATAAATAAACTTGATTTGATACATTAACGACGTACACTATTATCGGTACGTTGTTTCATGTGGGTAACACTTTGTTATTGAGTTATTTTGTTGAATACAGCAGCTTTTAAACTAATGGCTCTGTCTGCCGTCCTATCCTTGTGTCCCAGATATTGAAGGACGACCTGTATAGGAACCCTCTGAGATACTACCTGACTCCACTGTGGGAACCCAGGGAGAACGGCAGGTAGGACGAGTCGAGCTCAGTGTCACCCTCCGGTCCAGGTCAAATAACGGGATAGGACCAAAAAAGAAGAGTTAAAATAAACGTGTCAACTTTTGTTTGTTTTGTTTGATGTTTGTCAGTTAGACGTGTGTAATATAAAATAAAAATGTATTTTGAAGAGGGAGACCACACTGCTATATCATTCTTTTTTTAAAATGTCGCCCCTCAGCACAAAATCCTAATAAACATAGTGAAAAGTGAATTTGTTTTGTTTTGTTAACAACGATGAACTAAACCAATATATTTCTCCAGCAGTACAAGTGCTGCACCAAGAGCAGCTGACAACAGCAATGGGGATGATTGTGTGGTGATCTCCGACTCGGATGACGACCAGGAGCCGGATGTTTCCGGACGAGGCGGCAACCGAGCCGAGGAGGAAGAGGAGGAGGAAGACGAGGAATACGAGGAGGAGGAACTCCGGGGTCGAGCCGCAGGTTGGTAAAAGAACGTGTGGCGGTTATGAGGATCCATTCCTGGATGGTCCACTGTGGTCAAATCACTTTCATCTGACATGTCCGCTATAGCTTGTTGATGAAACTTAATTCTAACCTGTTTTGTGGGTGGTAGGCTCACAGCTTGCCATCCACAAACTATAACACTGTCCTGAGTAATGTCCGATTAAACTGATTAGATAGACAATATTTCCTCAGATGAGAGCCCAGAGGAGGATGATGACGGAGATATTCTCATTGATGGTAAGACCTCACCGCCCAGGTCGAGGGATACAGACTCCCCGCCATAATTATTTCTAAGACTGTCGTTCACTGAATCAGAAGTTGACAATTGTCCAAATTTGGTCCTGGTTCTAACCTGCTCTTAGTCGACACTTCAAAATTAACTTCGTCGTAAAATACATTTTAATCCTTGATTAGGATCTTTCACACTTTGTAAACCGCGTCACAGCCCCATTTAATCTAATCTAATCCATGTCCCAATGATATGTGTGATGTGACCATTTCGGGCCTGATTCTGTCCTTCCTGTCCACAGGCTCCGAAGACAGCGAGCGGGATGCCAGAGAGGAAGAAGAGGAGGAGGAGGAGTCCTACGAAGAGAGGGATGAAGAAGTGAACGTCCGCGATTCGTCAAAGGATCAAGAGGTCAAACATTGCAATGAAGAGGACGACGTCGACGTCGACGAAGAAGACAACGAGAGCTAAGATTGGAACCGTTCTTCCCCAACGTTCTGTTATGCACAAGTAGCACCGTTGTTGTTTTTGTTGTTTTTACATTTGAAAATGCCCAAGACATTTTAAATCAGGATTGAAAAAGAAATAGGTCAGTGCACCTTATGTTCCCCTGATTTTATGCAGTCCTGACTGTTTATCTTGCTGTAATCAGAATCTTCTTTCTGAAAGAGGCTTTTCTAGAACTGGCTCTCCAGTTTGACTTCCAACCAACTCAATGTGCGGGCTATTTTTAAAGTACGGTGTTGCTCACTATAAGTTTTCAATTAAAGCCGTACTCTTTTCTAATATAGGTTTAATATTACTTACCTACATCCCCCCTAAGGGAAAGCATGTGTTTGAGACCCCTGGTTTGATATGTCTCGCTAACAATGTTTCTTATCTCTTTTGTTTGCAAGTTGTTCTCCCATCAAACATTCAGAAACTGGAGGTGGAATTACCATGGGTCGCAAAAACTCGAGTGTTGATAGTTTTCTTTGTTTAACGAGGTAAAATCGTAATTTTGTATAATATAGGATGAAATATTTTCAGTAGTTCCCAGATGCACTTGCTAGTACTGAACCAAATCTTGTTCTCAGGGATGACATAAGGAGCTGTTTTGTCGAAATGATTCATAAGGATTTGGAGATCATACCCCGTCCCCCCCCCGTCCCCCGTCACCTATATTGCTGGTTATGTGTATGTAAGATAGGATAACAACACAGTTAGCATTTGCTAGAGTCAATTTTGGTTGATGTGTTAGCTGTGATTTGCACCCCCACCATCATAGCCCTGGTAACTACACACCAATACACTCCCAACCTATGTTGTATATTTAAATTCATTGAGTATATTTAAGCAAATGCATTTGTGCGATAATCTAAATTTTGTAACATGCTGAGAATGCTTAGGATTTAAACTTAATATTGTTTGTGTGTGTGTTCCTATTTTGTGTTTGTGTATGTTTTAGAATCTCATTACATTGACGTTTTCTACATATCTTTTTTCTGCATTATGACATTCAAGTAAGAGTAATGATTACACTATTGTGTGTACCATGAAGCAAATAATTTGCCCTGCTCTTGCACACGCATTGCAGTGGATTGATTAAGATAAAAAAACACACTTTTAAGTTATTTCATTTTGATAAAAGTGATGGCATGTATTTCAACCTAACCCTATAAATATGGCTAATTATCTGCTTAAACCATGACAGAAATTGTGTAATAAGATGGAATTTGATGAATATCCTATCAGAAGGTTCTATTTTGTCTGCTACGTTTTATAGGACATTAGTTTTGGAAGCCTAATTGTTTTATGCTTTGTATTATGTTTTTTTTTTTAAGATAAAAAATAGAATGGAATCTAATAAAATAGCAAGTTGTTATTTAACTTTGTATTGACTTTGTCATGGACTCAATGTTAAGGACTAGCGTGGGACAGGAGACGCCCTGTGAATTCCAAACGGCTCTGATCTTTTCCAGATAATGCGACTTTCTGGATTGAATTCACAACACAACCAGAAGAGGGCAGCATAGTAATGATTATTATACAAATGTGCGGAGGTCTGTGCTGGTGAGAAACGTGTTGCACTACACCACATTCATTTTCCCATAAAAAAAAAAGAACATTTGATAAATGCATGTATTTAAAGGGCTTGCATGTTGATACTGGAGTCTCCTCCCTACTAACGACTAGAAAGCATAGGCACAATATGATTGACCCCTGTCATGTGGTTAAGCTCCAACATATTACGTTTGCATTTCAACACTGTATGAAGAACTTATTAACAAGAAGGAATGCCCAGAACACTCTTGGGAAACAAACTCATCCTCCTGAGACTAATGTCATCCTGCATTTCATGTTCGAAAGGATGTCGATAGGTGTGTGATATCGTTTAGATGTACGTGTGTAGCCTTTGCTCTGCAAATAGCCCCGGGCGAGACATTTTTGGACAGGCCCGAACAAAAGGAACAGCAGTGATGTTGCAACGGTACACTTAAACCCTTGATTCCCGTTTTAATGCACAGCTATAAATATTCCACTAGCAAAAACCTGTCCTGCTGTTAGGACCCAGCACACAGTGGCATGCAGTCAAGGAGGGGCAAAGGACCTATAAATACAACCAATGGAAACACAACATATACCCCATCAAATCATCCCCTGTGAGCACTGTTTGTCTAATCCTCAAAGTAGTTTTATTCAACTATGGCGGACAACTCGCCACAAATGCTTTCATGATTATGAATTAATAATGGCGGGTGGGTTCCTATACAGTATGGATCTCGACAAGCGAGGCATCACACAGATTTCGTAGAAAACAAAAGTCACCCAGATAGTCCTTGTGCCTGCTCGTTGGTCGAGCCAGTTCTATATTGGGTGGCAGAAAGCCTTACGGGATTCCTGATGGCGTAAACTACTGTGGACAGTTGCTGTAGCTACTGTGGGCCTTCACAAATCCTCTTGTCATGTCCCTTTCTACGCTCTCATGTTTCACAGAGGAGCTCCTCTGCAACCTGCCGGTGTCAAAAGGGACTTTGCAGAATGTTGTTAGAGGGAATGAAAAAAAAAGAAGAAGGGCAGCACCACCTCATTCATGTCGTTTGTGATTGATGCAGAAGTGGAACTTTTTGCCTGTCTGAGAATGCTGTTTTGTGGAAAGAAAAAGGGTTTGTGAGTGTGTGACAGAAGTGGTATTTACACATGCAATTACATGTTTGTACATGCATGTGGGTGCCCTGGTACATGTCTGCATTTACATTCATCTATTTAAAGAAATAACCACATTACTACTAAGTACTAATGTTAGTATGCATCTATACTGTAAGTTGTAGACTTAACCAAAGTTCGGCTTAATGCAGAGAAGACAGAAGCATAGAGTGCAAGAAGGAGCCTGGGAGATGAGAGGAGTGATTAGCCCCTAGTCCTCCCGGGCCCTGACGGATATGCACAGCAGATGGATGACTCTTATCCGAGAGATCACAGAGAGTGCAGTGACGCCTCGGCCCAGTCACCAACACGCTCGCTCATACAGCCGTGATTTCACTAGGCAGACGAATAGGCATTACCCACATACACGCACACACACAAACTGGCAGTGGCACACACACACATATCTGTGGGACACGTACACCTCCTTAATCAGCCAAGTCCACAAGTAGACCCACACACACACACACACGTACACACAACACACAGACAAAGGTAGACCCACACAAGTACAAGCACACACGGACACACAATCTAATTTCAGGCCTCCTGTGAAGAACTCCACGGGAGAGGAGCCGATTGAAACGCTAGTATTACCATCTTGACTTTGACGGTGACATTCACCTGGTGCCTGATGTCTGAGAAGGGTCTGCGGGGGCCGAGAGAGAGAAAGAGAGAGGTAGAAAGGGAGAAAAAAAGTGCCAAGGGAAGAGAAAAGGGGATCATTTTCTCCCTAATTGAAGCAGCAGGGAAGTAAGCCATTGCCTCGTTCTAGTTTAATAAGGTTTTGCCTCTGAATTCGATCCAGTGTGGGATTGTGTGGGTGTCCATGCATGGCCATGACTATGTGCATGTGTGCTCATATGTGCTCATATGCATTTTGCGTGAGCGTATGTGTTTGTCAAAAATATCCGCAAAAAGTGAGAACTACTGCACAATATTGTCAATTTGGTTTTGCCTGACAGACCCAGTCAAAGTGGTTCTAAGTAGGTACAGTCCAAATGAAAGCATGAAAACATATATGTAACATAAGTGAAGACGGCGATTAAGTGGAGGGGTATGAATGCATGCTGGGGGGGGGGGGGGGGTCACACTTTTAGTGTCCTCCTCTAAAACCCTCCATGGACAATCCATCTTTAATGAGCCAGGGCATTAGCACACGCCTCCGTTGGGCTGTTTCCTACGAGTGGCGACAGATTTATCTACTCAGAAACATGCACTGTACTTTCACTCATCTCCGGAGTATTTTAGGTGTCCCCCCCTCTTTATTTTCTGTAGAGTTTTCCCTGTTATTTTAAAGGAACTATTCTTCAACAGCTGTTGATTCACCCAGCTGCATTTTATAGTGAGGGAGAGTGCCAGTCTTGTCTTCGGAACAGATGGTGGGTGGCTGGCTGGAAGGCTGGCTCGCCCCGGTGGAAACGTGGCATTCAGTAGACTCCATATGCAGATGGAACTCACTGTTCACCAGTAAGACAACCTCCTGCTGTTGCTGCTGCTGCCCTCTCTAACAAAAACACAGATAACCTTCCTCAGTCTTACATTAGACCGTCAGCGAGCTGCAACTGGAATGTACGCGCCACGCAGGCGCGCTCTCTTGTTTAAAGATGTTTTCATAACTTGTTCCCCTTTGATATTCTTCGGCGCGTGAAGTCCAGGCATGTCACTTGCCGCACCTGTTCTCCATATCTGAAGTCGTGATTTAACATTCCCCTTTTGTGTTGTATGATCGTTTTTGATCTGCCTGTGATTATGTCGAACATTCCACCGAGTGTGAAGCCTTTGTGGTATTAGGAATTATCCTCATCAAACGTCATATTTTCACAGCATGACAAACATAGACCTGGTCATAATCCAGTGCAGAAAGTGTCGGTTATCAGTTTCCCTGGAGGGCCACTACTTTGTCTTTGGAGTTGTCTTGATGGATGTGTCTGCAGGCCAGGGATTCCTCTAGAGACCACGACTGCCTTACAGGGATTTCCTACCCTCACACAGATCACATTTCCCCCTTATCTCCATCAGACTAGGGGGTCCTGACAAAGCTTTGCTCTTGGAGGTCAGAGGGGGGCTCCATTCTTGGGAGCTCCTGTGACATTGCTTTTGCTTTTCCTCGCAAGATATGGAGATTGTCTGAATTGGAGACAAGACATAAACACACATGCTAAACGTGTGCCCATTTCATTTTGGGAGGCTCATTGCCTCATGCTTCTTGGGGCCGTGCCCATGCACAGATGTCAAGCGAGCACGGAAACACAGAAAAGCCCACCCACATCCCTTTACGATTGCAGGAAGCGCCACACTCACATCCCATGGTCGTCACCATCTCACTCAACAAGTCGAGGCGATAGGGAGTGGGGCGTTGGTCAGATAAGCCCCAGTGAATGGCCCGCGTAGTATCAGAGTTGTCAGTGACGTGAGTGAGTGTGAGGGGGGGTGGGGTGGGGTGGGGGTGGGGGGGGGGGGGTGAGGGCTGGGAGCTGATGAGAGCAGTGGGAGCCGGTCAGTGGGCCTGTATCCATGGTCGCTGCCCGGTGAACGCGGAAACCTGAACGCAGCACATGAGTCATTTCCTCATCTGGAAACAGAGAGGGTTGCCTCCCACAGAGAGAGAGAGAGAGAGAAAGAGAGAGAGAGAGAGAGAGAGACAAGGACTTCCTCTGGCACGACCTCTCTTCCAACCTGGACATCATCTTCACACGCATCCTGTTGGCACGCATTCCACTTTTGGTTAAAGCCCCTAACTTTGGTTGCAGAGACTTTGTCAGTGCCTAGCACGTTCTCTACATGTGTTCAAGCCATAACCTTATTGCTATGAAGTCTCTTCAGTCATTGTTTCGTCGCCCAGTCCACACCTAACAACCCTTTCGACATTTCACACACATTACCTGCACTGACTTACCCATTTGTCTTGTGTGTTTATTTTATTTGGACTGTCCCTGGCCTAAACCATTGCTCAGGGGATATTCATTCTGGGATTCCTTTGTCTTGTGTGTGTGTGCGTGCCCCCACCACGTCATCGCTAACCACAAAGCCAGTGATGAAGAGAGGAGAATGCCGCTTAGTTATTTCGAGCCCAGTTAAGAAAATAGATGTCCTCTGCTATACAGTCAACCCCCTCCTGGTTACTTTGTGACGGTTGTCGTGAGCGCAGGAGCAAGATGGGGAGGAATCCGCGGAATCTTTTGGACTCTTTTCACTCACATGTGGAGCTGAAGAGTAATGGGATGGAGACATCTTTGAAGCGATGGGTCCCCATTGATAGTGAATTCTAGACCTGTACAGACTATATTTATTTAATTCCGTGCAATACCTGTTAATTCCGTGCAATACCTGTATAGACGTATTTTTCAGCTGTGAATTTCATACATAGATTTAGATATTTTCTTACTGCAATGTACATAGACATGTGGATATATTTTTATCGGGACTACGTACCCATCTTATCTTATCTTATTTTATACTTTTATTTATTTTATTTTATCTTATCTTATTCCTGTTTTAATCTGTACTGCACTGTTTGGTGGTTGCTTAATCTCATTGTACCTGTGTATAATGACAATAAAAGGCATTCTATTCTATTCTATTCTATTCTATTCTATTCTATTCTATATGGGCCCCTGGGGCACGAGAAACCAAAATTTTGTTTAAAACACTGTTTCTCTGTAAAGCTGTCATGTGTAAGGTTTTGTAAGGCCATTGAATCACCACACCGCACCAACTTCATAAAACTGAGCAATCAGATTTTTTTGGGGAATTATATTATTGATAGATGTTATATTAATTTTATATTTATGCTGTTATATTATTTTTATTATTATTATTAACATAGGTATACTTATGTAATCCTTCGTAATATATTTATTTTTCATTGAACATTGAATTTAGTTCTTGAGTTTCTATTACAATCCACTGTTGACATCAGATTGTCATGCTCACCGGCAGCAAGAGGGTTAATAATATCCATGTGGGACATCAAGAGCTTTGCTCCAGTGCTGTGAGCCAACCTGACTGGAAAGGGTGGGGGGTTGGGGGCTGAACAGAAGGCAGAGAACGGGGCAGGGGGAAAGACTCTAAACACCTGCAGTCAGTCACTTGACTTCGACTTTCAGAGCATCTGACTGACCAGACGCACATTGCTTTTCAAACACAATGGACATACGCTACATCTTTACGATATCATATGGCTGATGTAAAATATACCTATAGAAAGTTTAAATTGAGTTTTGGGGGATTAATCATTAAATATTGCATCGAAGGAAATCAATAATCGACTTCCCAAGCGTTTTATTGGAGTTAAAACCGAAAAGGATTGTGTTCTTAGATTGAAAAAAAGAATCTGCTCACGTACAACGTTTGATTGCAAATCGCAAGGAATGTAGCGATAAGATCGTGCAAGTTCTAAGTCTCCTTGAAAAGCACCGGGTTTTTACAAAGAAAGTAAAAAGGTAAGCTATTTCTCAAGTTTCGATGTCATTTAAAAACAACATTGGCTTCGAGTAACTATAGTTTTGAATAATACAAGACAAAGGCCACCCAGATTTGTCTTTTTGAAACGGGCCGTAACTGAATTACATGTCAACAAACCGGTCAACAAGCCTATATATCAAGATCTTCATCAACGGGTTAGAGGTTGCGGGTTGTTACCAAATGTTTTCACCACAAGGCTATATGGCATAGGACTAGGTTACCACCATTGTTAAGTATATAGCTATATTCCAGCAAAACTGTTCAATTGGCATAAATCAAGATATCCGTTTTGTCAGTAAAACTTAGCAGACTTTTCTCGAAATTAGTGCGCCATTTCAGGTTGATAAATTAAACTAATTGCAAAAATATGCCAAGATATAAGTAGTAACCTTTCACCATTTAGATATTTCTCACTTTGATAGCCATCGATAGCGTTCGTATTTTAGTAATCAGTATAAAAGGACTAGGCCTAATTGTTAGGTTAATTATCAACAGTAGTTTTTTGTTGTTGTTGAGCATATAATGTTTATTTGAAACCAGGTATAAGACTGGTTGTATTCTCTATGGGGAAACTTGAATGTCCGAAGAAAAATAAAGTGCATTTCAGGAGGCGCATGCCACAAGCACACCTTTGGGGAGAATTTAATGGACGTTATGGGCTCAGCTTTTAGTATTCATAATTTATACAGGATCCTCTCCAGCAGCAAAGTGCAGCTACATAATGAATGCCCACGTTAAAGTAAAACAGTTTTGTTATCTGCCAACACCCCCCAGACTGTCAAAAAATTATTTTAGATAAGCTGCTTTATTTGACTGTAATTCAATCATGCTCTATGGAACTGCATGATTTAGCATAATTCAGTGATTAAACACACATACACACACACACACACACACACACACACACACACACACACACACACACACACACACACACACACACACACACACACACACACACACACATATATAGACACACAGATTTAGCTTTAGTCCCTTGTAAAATTATTGTAATCAATACAATCAATTTACCCATCATAACAAATAACTACATTTTACGCATCAGTTTACCTAAAGTCTATTTATCTCTTGCTTACTGACACACTTCCCTGTTCCTATTTACAGCACCCAAAATAGGAATAGAATCACCATTCTGGCAGTATATACTGGCGTCCAGATTTGGTATCTCTTATGCCAAACTATAAACCTGGGTTTAGAAGACAATGCCAAGGTAGTGATCAAAGGGAGCAAGAGACAGATAGACAGAAAGAGAGACGGAAAGAGAGGGGGGGGGGGGGGGGGGGTGTATGGAGAGGCAAGGAAGAGCCAGAGAACGCCCGAGAGACACAGAAAGGGTAACAAAAAACAGCACCAGTTGTAAGCTCCCTCTAGCACACCCATCTCCAGTAAGTACCTTTCGAGACATCTCTTGTTTCCTTGCTCTTTCTTTGTTGCAGCTCCCTCAACCCTCCCTCCACCCTCCCCTCTCTACCGATACGCCTCTTTGGGCACCCTGCACAATAATAATTCATATATTCCCTTTCTCTTATTTTTCCCCCCCGTTTTTTTTCTCTCCCCCCTTTTAGATCTAGATTTCTCTGTGGGCTACCTGCATGGGCGTTACCATGGCAGCCCCTGGAACCCTACTCCTTCTGCTAGCCTCATGTGTGTGCGGTGGTTTGGGCCTCCAGCAGTCCGCTCCACGGGTACGACTGTCCTTCAAAGGTGAGCCGCTAATACAGATGAGCCCGCTAGGCTCCGGCAGAGAACACGCCCTTGTGCATCTGTCAGCTGGGATTGTCGTTTTGGGACCGTTTTAGTTCTTTTGTTTCCTTTTTGAGGCCTACACACACACACACACACACACACACACAAGCACGGTGGTGTAAATACATACACACGCAAACACACACACAACAAAAAAAACACACAGCTTAGTTTCCTTTTCATACATATGTTAAGAGTGTATTTCCTGCCTAATGTCAAACAGGGCACCACAGAAAACAAAGGGTGGATGTTGCCATTGAGTGGGGTCGGTTACTATGGTACCCTTTGCATGAGTTCCTCCCCACGCCCCAAAGCCCACACTGGGAATACGTCAACCTTTCAGTTGAATGTCAAATAATTTTACGTTATATAGAGATCGTTTAATATAAATGTAACTTAATCAAAACTATACACGGTCAAAGCACAATCACATTTTTTAGAACCCTTTTATTATTTTACAGCTGCTGTCAGTATACAGACATGGGCGTGTTTCATTAGTAAGCCGATGTCTGCAAGTGTTTGGGTTTTTCCCATGTTGTCTCCGCCCAGTCCACATTACCTGTAATGGTAGAGTATCAGATTCCAAATACCTGGATCAAGGTTTGGATCAATTCAGCGCCTAATGATTATAGAGATTATAACTATACCCCTATAGTTACTACGTACTAGTCACAAGTGTGACACACACACACACACACACACACACACACACATATATTACAGATGTCTCACCTGAAAAGCTTACACACCTGTAAATAGGAATTAACAGTCTGACTCAGGTTTAAGGTATTTCATAGCGGTTTTCATCCTTTGAGCAATTTAAGTCATTTGAATTCTCATATTGTTCTCCAGAAGTTGGTCTGGTCTTTTAAGTTCAGTTGCACAACAATATGTCTTCATTCCCTTGATTATGCCATAATTATCATGTACATATCAATATGTATTTTTCTCATGACACTCACTGTGTTAACATCCAGACTTACCGTTAGTGTGGTATTTTTTCTAGTCCGTGGACGTAGCTGTATAAATAGCTTTTTAAGAAACAATATGAATAAGCCGTTTTCTGCTCGGAAATTAGTGTGAAGGGTAAGCAAAACGCTGTGACCGGCTCCTCATGTCTTTAACAGTGGAGACCTGTTTGCTGTGTTGGCTAGTCTAACAAGCCTGTCTGCAGGAATACCACGGATGGCTGGGACGACATGTATTGAAATCCTGGTCGATGCTTTTAGTGCCTCCTCTCTCTGTCCTTCTGCCATTTGGAAATGTACCTCCTAGCATGTAGCTATATATATATATATATATATATATATATATATATATATATATATATATATACCAAACTATGTAAACCATTATTAAAACCCACCAAAATTCCATTATACATATATACAGTATATATACAGTACATATACATATTCATATACTTATATCTAGACTAGAAGAAAAGCAGAGGAGTGTGATAGTTCGATGGGAGGGTCAGAGAGCATAAGGACCCTAGTAGGGTTACAGATGAATAAAACGGGGGGATCACGGCACAGAGTGTTGCCCCGGCGGGGCAGTCCTATCGCGGGCCACACCGCTCGAGGGATTGATGGGATCAGAGAGTCAGCTGCTGCTGCTGCATTATGGTATGCGCCACAGTGTCTCAGCCGAACCATTTCCAGCACGTAGTCTAACAGCCAAGGCTAGCCTGGCCTCCCGTCAGAAAGCCTCTGTATGCTTATGCTGGGGGGGGGGGGGGGGGGGGGGGGGGGGGGTTGCATTTAGTGTCGTTATAGTTTAAAAATAATTTCTAAACATTGGTAGCTTATTTTACTTTGCCGTTATGTGGTAGGTAAGACGTGTCAAAAATCTGTTTAATGTTTATAAATATTGCTGGTCAAATCCACCTATTCTTGAATCCCCATGATGAACTCTTGATTTCCAAGAATAGGCAGATAAGTTGGATTCGTTTCCTTGTTCTTTTTCTTTTGGGCCAGTCCAACGATTGATTGTTCATTGTTTGCGACAGGGACTCCCTTTGTTCCAAAAGAAGGAGCCTGTGTGAGGGAGGTTTACTGGGGAGGCAGGGGGGTGTGTATGTGATCCATGCAGAACGTAGAACATGTAGAACACTGTAGGCGTGACCTCGGCCTGAGTAAGTGCCTGAACCCATATTTTTGGCCAAAACATTTGCCAAAATGCAGTACAGAATGTAACTAATATATTGTGTATTAGGGGTGTTCCTTAAATAATTCGTCTGCTCAGATTGCACAAAATTTTGTTGGATGTTACCAGAAAACACCAATGCCGATCTCACAGTTTTTTTCTCATAATAACTGTTCTTTATCCTCTAACAGTAAAAAGAAAATCGCAATATATCATCTTGTTTACAGTATCGCAATATATGGAATCGTAACCCCTGTATCGTGATACGTATCCTATCGCCAGATTTTTGCCAATACCCAGCACTGGTGTGTATACAATGCTGGTCTAAGACGTGTCTGTGTGCTGTGGGCTTTGAGGATGGAGATTGGGTGTTGTTGAGAAATGGTGTCAGTGAGACCTAATGGGTATTGTATTGATTGGGCAATTTCAGGGGTATTAGAGGGCATGGCATGCAGTGGGCTTTTAATGAGGCCACTGTCTAGATTGTTACTCTGACATTGCAGTTGATTATTTCTTCACAACAACTTTAATGGAAGGGTATGACACATTAAGCCCTAGTTTTGTGGAATTTGACACAAAATACATTCACAATTAAATTCTAAAACATTTACACTTACATTCTAATACAGACCTTTTTATGCTCACATCTCCATGATTGGGAAAGGACCTTACATAAACGTTTCTCATTATTATGTAACTGAGACCTGAATGAGTGATACTGTTATGACAGTACTACTAGAATGGCGTCAGGGAAACAAAACAAACAGATCGACCGCTGTTTTATTTTTGTTGTGGTTGTTTACCTGAGGACGCCAGTTCATTGTCTTAAGTGAAGGAGGACTGGGATGGATGGATCGGGGTGTACTGTTGCTAGTTTTAGCCTCTGTGTGCGTTCTGTGTTCCCTGTGGCCCAGAGGGGTTTGGCCGGGGGCCGGCTTATCCTGTGTTTACATCTAAGGAACAGAACCGGACCTTGCCCGCGCCTCTTAAGAAGCCCATCCAGCGTCAGCAGGAGATCCGATTGCACCACTTGTTTTTAGCGCCATGTTGACTACATCCTGTTTAACGGCATTGGGAGGGGAGTTCACCTCAGTGGAAGATGGCCGAGGCCTTGATGTAAAGGATGTACAATTTAAAAATAATGTTCTGTCCCAGGCTGTTCTGTCCTCGGTTCAGCCTGTGGGTGTAACACGGCTTCTGAATGGCTGTGTTTTGGCCTTTATGTCTGATATGGTGGTGCTCATGCCTCTAGTAGATGCTTTTAATACAGTCATTTTACGTAAAATCAATGTTGACTAAATGGCTATTTCTTCAATTTACTGGTGAGAATATTAGGTGCTGATCCACTCAGGTGCCAAATTAGTGACCCCTACTTTGAAAAGGGTCGATAAAGTTTTGCTTTGTTTGTCTCAATGTAGATGTAATATACAATTGTACATAAAGAGTTAAACAAACTGTTACGACACAAAACAAAGTTTTCAGAATTACAATTGGATTAGTCAAAGTGACTTGCCAAATTTTAAAACAAGAAGAGGAGATCTTTTTTATTATTTAAAAATGTTAGCCTGAGTGGTGCTGTGTCAAGCATGACCCTGATTTTAAGAATGAACTCAAGAGTTCCACTGAGCAAATGTCTTGAGAGATTCACTTTTTCATCAAGCTCTTTAAAACTCAATCAGAGGCTTGGAACACATGAAATATTAAGATCGTAAAAGCGGACCTCTCTCTTGAAATGGTCCTGGACGAGTTATATTTAGTATTTGACATTCATGTAAGTCAAACAAGTGAGCGAATGCTATTGGTCTAGGGACTACGAGTACAGCCAAGTAAGAAATTAAGCGTTTTAAGGGCAGACGCCAGGAAATATTTTCTCGAAAAAACCGAGGATAAGAAGAATAACATTGCTCCCCCTGCTGGATTCTAAATAATTTTTATATTTTGTTTTCCACCCCAAAAACTTCAATAGACTTTGCCAATGAATGTCACATCTTTTTCTTCACAAGATTTGATTGTATGGGTGTTTATTGTGTTGCGTCCTGTACAGTGCCTTGGGGTTATGTATCAGAGAGCAGTCCCACTTTGAACACTTAGGCCCTCTGTCTTTAGTGTTATTATCACTTTATATTATTTTTGGTTATTATGTCAATTATAAATACATTCTGGAAATGCATTTGTAACGTGTGTGTGTGTGTGTGTGTGTGTTTGTCTGGGTGTGTGTGTGTGTGTGTGTGTGTGTGTGTGTGTGTGTGTGTGTGTGTGTGTGTGTGTGTGTGTGTGTGTGTGTGTGTGTGTGTGTGTTTGTTTAGAGCTGTTAGACACGCGGGCGGCGCGGCCGTTCAGCTTCACCTTCAACACCAGTGACTACCGTATCCTGCTAATGGACCAGGACCAAGGCCGTCTATACCTGGGCAGCCGGGAGTACCTTGTGGCCCTGGACATGCAAAACGTCAACAAAGAGCCACTCATTGTAGGAATTATTACAATGAGTGTATTATTATTATTACACTTTCTTATATTGTGTTGAGTATGAAAGCCAGCGGATCATGTGTGTTGTTTAATATTATATATATTTTATGGACAGATTCACTGGCCAGCTTCAGCTAAGAGAAAGGGAGAGTGCCAAATGACAGGAAAGGGGAGACAGGTGAAACAATACGTGCTCTTACCTCTTATCTTTATATGTTTGCTGTGGACCATTATAAATCCAATCATACATGTTAATAAATCTCCTAATCCTAATAATTGCAAATAATAATTTTTTGCTCCCTGCAGGGTGAGTGCGCCAACTTTGTCCGTCTGATCGAACCCTGGAACCGCACTCACCTGTTTACCTGCGGGACAGGCGCCTACCAGCCCATCTGCACCTTCATCAACCGAGGCTGGAGGGCAGAGGTGAGAGCGCCCCCAAACATGGCCAGCAGCAGCATGCACTTTATCAAAGATTCCTCAGCAGCAGCAGCAGCAGCAGCCGTCACAGCAGCAGCATAGCCAAGAGGCTTTTGTCCTAATAAATATTTCAAAGCTCCAAACTGGGACATGGAATTGTTTTCGTTTTTCACTTTACTCCCTCCTGACAGCTTTATAGAAGTTTTCTTTCCTTTTTTTTTCCTTTCGATTTTTAAATATATATGACGCGGCCTCCTCTCGTCCCGGCAGGACTACCTGTTCAGACTGGTCCCTGGACACTTGGATTCAGGGAAAGGAAAATGTTCCTACGATCCCAACCAGGAGAATGTTGCAGCACTTATCAGTAAGACTACTAAGTGGTATTTTGCAAACCAGTAACCATTTTTACTGCATGTAAGAAATACAAATTTAATTAAAAAAAATTAAAAACAAATAAATAAAAAAGAAATATTAGGAATTATTTTTAGTTAATTAAATATGCAGCTGCTTCATTGCAAAATGGACTCTCAGGAAAAAGTTAGCCAGATTCCGATTTCATCTCATTTTACTGTGGAAACTGTTTCCTATTTGCAGATGGGAACCTGTACGCTGGGGTCCATGTTGATTTCATGGGGACAGACGCAGCTCTCTTTAGGACCATGGGGGCTAGGACAGCCATCCGGACAGAGCAATATGACTCCAGGTGGCTGAATGGTGAGTTGGTGGTAAACCTGAACACAGCATGTGTGCATGCTATAATCATGACATACCATTGACTTCCTCCAGCCCTCTGTGACCCATAATCTTACTTTCCTCCTACCTCCTCCATCCCTCCATCCTTTCGTATTTTTCTGTCTCAGGGAAACCTGAACACATCGGTTCCTGCTGTAAACATGAAACACAATCGACTTGCTCTGGTTCTCTGTGACACATAATCTTACCGATTAACCCATGTCCCTCCATCTTTCCATATTTTCTCTTCACAGAGCCTGTGTTCATCCAGATCCGAAAGATTCCTGATAGCGCTGAGAAGAATGATGACAAGCTCTACTTCTTCTTCCGGGAAAAGAGTCTGGACGCGGGCGGAGCGGCCACTCCCACTGTCCTGGCTAGAGTGGGGCGAGTCTGTCTGGTCAGTTATGTATTCAGGCGCTGATTGACAATCATTAACAGGGTTCAAACTTGTAAGTCTGGAACCTTTTTCATGGTATACAATGCTTTTCTCTATGTAATGACACTCGACTGCGTGATGGCCAACTGTTCATATTTACTTTTGAATTGGTCATAATGTTTTTTACGGCATACAATTATTTTCTCTATGTAATGACACTTTTTATTTGGTAGGAGTGGCAGGATAAACTGTGCTTAATGTATGCATTCAGTGTGCATTGACTTTGACACTTGTCCCTCTCTCTCTCCGTCCAGAATGACGAGGGAGGACAAAAGTCTCTGGTGAACCGTTGGACGACCTTCCTGAAAGCGCGGCTCGTCTGCTCCGTGATCGGGGACGACGGCGTGGAGACACTGTTCGACGAACTGAGTGAGCGCTCCACCTGACTTCCCCACCTTCTCACTCCGTCTTAACCGATTACAATGTCACACTTTACGTTTTGCGGTTTGATCACAGTCTTCATCACGTGCCGTTTTCTTAACAGGGGACGTCTTTATCCAGCGCACACACGACGAACGCAACCCCGTGGTGTATGCCCTTTTCACTACCGCAGGGTGAGTTCTGATATAAAACACAATCCTTTCATTTCATACAACTGTCTGCACACTTCTCATTACGCTCTCTACGATTCCAAAATAACCCGTCTCCATGACTCCGGCCCGGTGTCTTCCCCACTCCACCTTCCGGGTGTTTTATAATTACTTTAATAATTACTGGTGCTGATCGCGTCTCTCCTCGACTGACCCCCCCTCCTCCATTCCCCCCTCCCTGGTCTCTGTCTCCTCCAGCTCTGTGTTCAAGGGCTCAGCCGTCTGTGTCTACTCCATGGCTGACATCCGCAACGTATTCAACGGACCGTTCTCCCACAAGCACGGCCATAATTACCAGTGGACGGCCTACTCTGGCAAGATCCCCTACCCACGCCCTGGAACCGTATGTAGCCCTTTCTCATCTCGGGTTTTCAAGGTGATTAGATTTTTTTTTTGCATGCTGCACTGAACACTACAACCCCCCTCCACCTTCAGAAGAGAGGGTATATATTTGGCTAAATAGTACTTTCTTAAGTCCGAATCACGTTCATCAACTTTGGAAGGGAACATGAAGTAGCATTTTCGACTTGCTGATTATAGTGCAAACACCCACAGACAAAGCAACAAGGTAACCAACGAACAATAACACAGTATCACATACAACCAGACAGACCTTCCATACAGTATTACATCATTATAGCGGACACTGTCATCAACAGTATTGCAAGAGAGAGTTGTAATTGTCCAGTGACGGACCAGGACAATGTCCTTGTGTGTTGTTAAAGTGTAAGGTGAGCTATGAGCCACTCTTGATGTTAAGTACCCAGGTTGGGAATTAAATATAAGGGGTAACATTCAGCTTGACTTTGTATATTACATTTAGGCATTCATGTTAGTCAGAGTCAATGAGGGTAGTGTAGTGTAGGTAATCTGCAGCAGGATAAGGGGTGATCTGCCAGTGTGGCCGAGCATTAGTAAAAATAGATTGCTGATTTTAACTTTAAAAAATACATTTATCTCCAGAGCACTGTTTTGGGATGCAAGTTTTCTGTGTTAAGGTTATGCTGCTTGTTTTTACTTGTTTTTTTTAATAATAATTTACATGTATAGGACCTTGTAACATTTGTTTTTGAAAGGCGCTTTATAAAAATAGTTTACATTAGATTACTTACCATACTTTACAGTACATTAGAATACAATACAGGAGATTCATGTCTCTGAGAGCTTTTTCAATTGGGAGGATTTGATTGGATGCACCTGTATTGTTTGACAGAACCAAGCTCCAAAGTGTACTTAGGGAATCATCATTCATTTCTAAAGACAAACTTTCCAAAAATTATATATTCTTGACTATTTATGTATTTATTTATTTATTTCACATTTTACTCCTTCTGACCTCAGTGTCCGGGTGGTACGTTCACCCCTGGCATCCATTCCTCTAAAGACTACTCAGACGAGGCGGTGAACTTCATCCGAGCTCATCCCTTGATGTACCACCCAGTTTACCCTGTCCACCGCCGCCCCCTAGTGGTACGTACAGGGGTTGACTACCGCTTCACTGCCCTGGTTGTGGACCAGGTGGACGCAGTGGATGGACGTTACGAGGTGCTCTTCTTGGGGACAGGTAAGACATTGCTATTGCATATGACTGACCGACCGACTGACTGACTGTCCAACTGTCTGACTGACTGACCGGCCAGAAGCCCGACTGACAGATTTTTGGACTCAATAAAGACCATCATTCTGATGACAAACGTCTGGATTTATTTGACTTTCTTCAGATCGTGGCACCGTCCAGAAAGTAATTGTTCTCCCGAAAGACCCAATGAACATGGAGGAACTGACCCTGGAGGAAGTGGAAGTTTTCAGGGTATGCCCGTAATTACCTCAGACATTTTTTTAATGGCCTCAAAAATAAATAGGATTATTTTATAACCACCTTGCTTATATTGTTGTGTTCTCATACCATCATCTGTCTGTTTGCAGACGCAAGCTCCAGTCAAAACCATGAAGATTTCCTCCAAAAGGGTTAAAACAACCTACATTTCTTTTCATATTACTTAATTTATTGTGCATTGCGAAATGCTGCTTGATACACTTCCTGTGTTCAATACAAAATAACTTTCTTTCGCAACACACCAACTTTATTTTTATTTTTTTTGTGCTTCCCTATAGCAACAGCTGTATGTGTCGTCAGAAGCGGGGCTTACCCAGGTGTCCCTGCACCGCTGCGGGGTGTACGGCAGGGCCTGCTCCGACTGCTGCCTGGCCAGGGACCCGTACTGTGCCTGGGACGGAGAGAACTGCTCCGCCTTCACCCCGGCCACCAAGAGGTCAGGACCAGCCCCCCACACCATGTGCACAGGAGAACCAATGTTCCTATCCATATGATCCTGAGTTTAAATCCACTACTGTGTGGTGCTGTGTGTGTCAATGTTATGGTACGTTTTACAGCTCAATCATGTTGTTTTTTTGTTTTCCTACGCAGGAGGAGCAGGAGGCAGGATGTGAAACATGGAGATCCATTGAGACAGTGCAGGGGCTTCAACGCCAAAGGTTTGACTAACCAACTTCCCCCATTATAATTAACATGTAAACAATCGACAAACACTTTAAAGCAAAATTGGAATTCTAAGTCTAATATTCTGTGTTGTGTAATATTCATTTCTGTCTTCCAGTAGAGAAGCGTCTGAGGGAGGTCGTGCAGTTCGGAGTGGAAGGCAGCAGCACCTTCCTGGAGTGTCAGCCCCGCTCTCCCCAGGCCACGGTCAAGTGGCTCTATCAGAAAGAAGGCAGGCGAAAACTGGTAAGAAAAAAAACGCAAAGGTCAACGGACGATATCTGACAACAACATCCTTCTCTTACTTACTCAAACTCAACCTCCCACCTCTGACAATCACAGCTCAATCGTGAAGGAGGAGTCCTGAAGACCAACCACGGCATCCTGCTCAAGTCCCTCAACCAATCCGACGCCGGGCTGTACCACTGCCTGGCAACGGAGAACAACTTCAAGCACACGGTGGCACGCGTGGCACTGCGCATCCTGGACCGGGACATCGTGGTGGCGCTCACCTCCCCCGACGACGAAAATGAAGGGCCCAACGCTTCCCTTACGGAGAGGAAACACCACCGCCCCAGCCAGCCTGCCGCCACGAACTCTGACCCACCTCTCTCGACCGCCTTCCCACCGGAGATCCGGCTGATCAACCAGTACTGCCAGTCTTACTGGGAGCAGCTGAGTCCCAAGCAGCAGCAGCAGCGGCAGCAGCAGCAGCAGCAGCAGCGTAAGCGCACCAGCCGCAGGCACACAGAGAGCCAAGAGCTGGGCCTGGGCTAAAGCAGAACTGGCCTGGCATAGTCTGTCCGACTCTGGCCTGTCTGGACTCTCAAGGGTGGGACTTATGTGTCTGACATTAAAACAGCTGTCATCTTAATTTGTACCAAGACAAGTGACGCCCCCACTATCCCCCCAAAAATATCCAAGTATAGAAATGTAATATATTGATTATGTACATAATGTATGGTTGTTACGGACCCATGTTGAATGATGTAAAAGAAGACTATTGTGCATGCATTGTTTGTTTGCAATTTGTACATTTGACTGTATTGCTGTAAGTGGTTTAAACTCGATGGACAGTAAGTATAGATGTATGGTGTAATGTAATTTATCAGACTAATTAATTCCATTGGATGTTGTTGTAAATGTTGTGTTGTTTTCCCAGACCCTAATGACCCATGTCTGTCTAAAAGACATCGTATAGCTCCACAGTATTCCCTTGGTTATGCACTTTGATGGTGGTGGTTTGAGATGGATGGTTCGAGGGTTCTTTGCACAGACGTAATCTAAATACTATATTATGTAAACAAAATTATGTAGGGACTTTTTGTATTACACTTCATATGAAAATGGGAATCAAATGGGTGGAGCGTTAAGGGTTTGTATAATCTGACACTAGAATGACTCTTTGGACAGGATAAAGGCAAGGATTGAAAGTTAATTTATCGTGAGGTAGAAATAGTTTGAAATTGGACCCACACTTTTCACCTCTTGAAAAATGAAAATTCAGTGATACGTGTTTGGTGTTGTTGTGCTTGAGAATCCTACACTGGAAATGTTGAAACTGACTTTAAAAAATGTCAACTTTAAAAGAAATGTCTAACTCTCTGAATGTGTTCATGTTTTTCCCCTATACGTTTAATGGAATCGTTTATTAAGACACACACGTTTCCAAATAGTTACTCCCACATACATATCACAAAAGGCAATTCAAATACATTTGCAAAAAAACACTTGTACATACTTGAGGATTAATGACAAAAACCCAGGTATCCCAACCATTTGAGGTAAACCAATCCAAGGTGATACCACAGACAAAACTCACACCAGGAAGCAGTTATCAATCCCATTCATCATCATCTTCTTCGTCATCAGCACCATCATCTTCCCCTTCATCTGTAAAAAAAAAAATATGTATATATATATAGTTATTGATTAGACTCAGTTTCTACTTCCCCAGAGCGGTATACATACTGTTGAGTTTTTCAAGAGAAGACCTGACTGAGAAAAGCTGTGGCCCTCTTTTACCGAAAAGAACAAGTTTTTCTAGCACTGATTTTCTGGTGAACAGATTGCTGAGACGGGCCGATACTTAAATCAAACACGAAAAAATAAATTGTGGAGTGATTCCTGTGTCTTTACCAGAGGAGTGGATGACTTTGCTCCTCTTCTGCATGACCATCATCAGAGCTCCCACAATGCCCTCGTTTTCCTCTTGCTGCGGAGGTGGAGGTGTGTCAGGGTTCTCAGTCACCTGCAAACACACACACACACACACACACACACACACACACACACACACACACACACACACACACACAAACACAGACCAAAGTCGATCATTAAAAAGAAAAAAAGTGATTCAATCCAAATTAGGATTTCAGCAGTTGGATACATACACAAAATGCAAATTTAAAGGGATGGTTAAATTTTTGGGGAAACAAGGTATTTCCCAACTTACACTTAGTCAGATGAGCTGAACGATATTAATGTTATGATTGTATGCCCAATAAAGAATGATCTGGGTTGGTAGGTAGGCAAAAGCAGCCTAGTTTAGCACAATGACTAAGCCAGTAGACAGAAATGTAAAAAACAGAAACAAAAATTGGCTCACGTTTTTGAGTTTCCTCCCAAGGCGGATCTGGTCAAGCAGTGCACCTCTTCCACCTTCTCCTCCTCCTCCTCCTCCTCCTCCTCCTCCTCCTCCACCTCCTCCTCTTCCTCCAGTAGCAGGTGGTGGAGGAGACCCACAAGGAGGAGGGGGGAAGGCCGGGGGCGGTGGTGGAGGCGGCGGGGGAGGAGGAGCAGGACCCCCTCCTCCTCTGCTGGGTGCAGATGGAGGAGCAGGAGGAGGTGGGCCAGCCATGGAGCGCTGGTGAGCGGAGGAAGGAGGAGGAGGAGGAGGAGGAGCATGGGAAGAGGGCGGTGGAGGAGGTGGAAATCCACCTCGACTTGCAGGGGGTGGCGGTGGCAGGCCTCCTCGGCCAGGAGGGGGCTGGGAAGGCGGGGGTGGCCCTTGACTGGTCATGCCTGGGACCAGGGGCAGGGGGCCGGATCGACCCCGTGACGGAGGTGGTGCTGGAGGAGAGGAGTGGTTACCGGGTACAGAGGGGAGAGGGCCATGCCTACCTGGTGGAGGGGGCGGAGGAGCACCTGTATGCCATAGGATGGGGCAGAGACAAATGATTAGACTTCATATGAATGGGGTAATGTGGATAGTAGCTACAGCATGTTAGCTTGACTATATGACTTCCAGTTTGTTTAAATGTTAAGCCATCTCGTGGAGGATTAGCAGCAGCTCACCTGCTCTGTTCATCTCTTTCTTAACGGCGTCCAGCCCGCCAGACTGCTCAATGAAATTTTGAATGAGTTGGGAGGTCTCCTCGTCCTTCAGCTCGGCCTCGCTGATGCCAGCACTTGACAGCAGCTTCTTCAGGTCCGGGTCCAAATTATTAGGGTCCCAACCCACGTGACTCACATGCCTGCAACGAGGGAGAAAAATTAAGAAGGAGTGAGACTAGAAGGAAAAACGGGATAAGGAAATTTCATGACCAGCAGGCCTGGTGATACCAATATAATTTGCTAACATGTGAAAAGTACATAGAATAGAATAGAATAGAAAACAATAGAAGAGAAATTGAAATAGAACTGGAACTGGAACTGGAACTAGAATTAGAACTGGAACTAGAACCAGAAACATAAAAATAAATAGAACTAGAACTAGAAATGGAAAGGATGTGTGTGTGTGTGTGTGTGTGTGTGTGTGTGTGTGTGTAGGTGTGTGTGTGTGTGTGTGTGTGTGTGTGTGTGTGTGTGTGTGTGTGTGTGTGTGTGTACAGTACAGCCAAAAAGTAAACATCAGACATTTTTTATGTTAAACACTCACTCAAAGCCACTGGGTGCCCCTATGTCTGCTTTGGACAGTTTAGCCTTTTTCTTGTTCTTCTTTTGCTTCTTGCCTTTGAGAGAGAGAGGCGGCGCGAGGGAGCGGTAGCGAGACTGCTGGATGTCTGGGTTTTGGATGTCCACTGTGGCCATAGCCAGACCAGGTCCTGCGTAAGAAAAGGACCATAAAATGTGGATATAATAATAATTATAGTTATGATTAGCTTTAACTCTTAACATGCATATAAAATGTATATTTAAACTCCTTTTCCTTTACAGTTGCGATAGGCAAAGAGAATTAAGAGTGTGGGAAGTGACGCTCACCTTTCCCAGCTGGCAGTGGGGGTAGAGAACCTCTATCTACAGGAGCAAGAAGAAAAGCGGGAAAGAAAATTATTCTGTGTGGAATATTTTAGTTGTTGTTGTCTGTTTGCAACTTTACATCGTAGGTAATGTGAACATTTGAAACTTCAAACACATGGCCAATCTTACCACTAGGTGGCGGGGGTTGCTGTTTCCTGTCTTGGCCTGGAGGAAGGAGAAACAAGGGGTTTAACATTTTGAACTATAGCTTACATTTGCCTTATTTTTTTTATTTTGTTTTATTACAGCTGCCTCTTCTGCTAAAAGTCCCAGTGCACGCCAGTTAACTTAACAGTAAAGTAAAATAACCTAAAACCTTACAAATATTAAATATTTGAGTGAAGTTCGGTCTACCAACTAAATTCGTTAAAATATACCTGAACATATGCCTGAAAATAGATAAGAATATTTAGAACGAAAAGATTATATGTCACCCGGAATATAGCAGAATCTGTGAAAGGAAATGACAACCAACGACCCGGTATAATAAATCAGCAGAATAATTCAATGTGATGGCCTTGTCTCCACGACGACCTGCCCCGACTGACCTCCACGGCTGACCCTTAAGTTGATCTTCTCCTCCACCACTTGTCGGAAACGTTCAGCTTCCTGTACATTTGCAAAGTTCAGGCCCACTTGACAGTCCTACAGTGTAACATGAAATGCATTATGTTATTATATAGAAATAATGATTCTAAATACATTATACAAATGTGTGCTTCTAAAATCCATTATATGTTTAGATTTAGATTTTTACAATTACACAGAGTGAATTATTGCCTTGGCAGACACGTAAAAAGTATTGGTACTAACAATACATGCAATAGGAGAAGGTGCTCCTGCTAGAGGACCCTATAGCCACTCCACTGAGAAGGCTAAACTGCACCCTTTTATAAGGCAAAACAATCTATATACAGTACCAGTCAAAAATTTAGACACACTTTCCCATTCACTTGAATATCATCTTATTAATTTCGAAGGCTTGGGGGTTCTGCGTACAGTTCTCTATGGTTCTTTTTGGGGTCTAAACCCAGATTTGAGTCAGATAATTGGTTACGACTTATACAGTAGTGTGTGTGTGTAACATTAATCCAATCACATTAGTATACAGGGCAACATGGAGGTAATACTTTTACATAAATAAAAAACAATCCTAAACATTAATAGAGATTAGGATAGTTGTGCTTACATCAGCTGCAAACGTGTGAAAAAATTGTTGAGGACAGTAGTATGTTATTTGGTCGTAGAGTTCCTGTTCCCATATTTGCTTCCCTGCCTGTGTAGAAGATAGCACAACAAATGCAATTGGTATTGTTAAAAAAACATCTTAATGGTCAACAATGTTGCTTTGTCTACCACTAAAAGTAAATTTACTGGACAGTAAAAACTCATACCCCAAAAGTAAGAAGGTATAATAATTGTAATGACCTTGACATCGAACATGCGTATGAAGTATGAACGTTGAGGGTTGTCTTTGACAAAGCAGACCACCCCTGTCTGCTGTAAACTCCAGGTTGAAGGGCTGTGGGGCAGGGCCATGAACAACTGGGCCACAACGGTGGCAAGGGACTGCAAGAGCAAAAACAAACAGGCACAATCATGCACACAAAAACACACGCATATGCACACACACAAACATGGTTTATAGTCACAAACTGTTCTAAAATTAATACAATTTATAGGCTTTGCCAGTGTGCCTGCAGACCTATAAGGGCAATAAGACATGGGGGCCACTTAAGCGCATCAACACGCATGTGTCTATATGCCTTGTGGTAATCTGGCAAAAAGTTACTGGTCAGTGGTCAAGGTCACAATCATAGCAAATACTTCTATCATTTTCATGAAAAGATTGTACTGCAGGTGCTCAGGTTGGAGCTCATCGCGCCCATCGAATCATGTCCTCCACTGCATTTACGTCCTGCTATTTACTTAAAAGGAAGCTTATAGCTTGATTTGAACTATAGCCCTAACAGTATTCTAACGTCTGATAATTACTTTTTAGGCGAGGTATTTGTTACAAAAAAATTATAAAAATATATATATGTATAAACACACATATATATATATATATATATATATATATATATATATATATATATATATATATATATATATATATATATATATATATATATATGTGTGTGTTTATACATATATGTTTTTTATAATTTTTTTGATGCGTTTCTGTTTTGTTTTTACTGTGCAAATAAATAAATAATATAAATATCAAGCCGGCGTGGAGAAGTTCCCTCTCCGATATGTGACAAGTGCAACACTAACTTCTAATTCTGTCACCAGAGGAAGAGAGGCCTCTGCATTCATTTCCTGTCTGCGCCGTTTGTTGCTGATGACTGACTGATTTGACATGTTGCGAACCGACCGGCCGATTGTTTCACAATTAGCCTATACTACTAAAAGCAAAGCTCGGTCAGCTACGCATTTTATGGTTGCTATTTAACGTGGTTTAATTGATGAAAAATTATTTACAAGCCAAACTAAACCATTGGAAAGTCTTGTTTTTCTTGGTTTGCTCAATACACAATGAACATTTTCAAACATTAATATTCCAATGATTCGTATCATTGTAAAAAACACAGGTAGGCGACAGTTGTTATGACTGGTTGAGCTACTTTGCTTATAGAGCAGAAGCCCTATTTAAACCCTAAGCCCTCCCCTACCCGCGCTCTCCTGTCTGGTCAGGCTCTAAGGACTTACAGCACACCTTCTGCCCAGCAGTTCCTCCACTTTGTCATTCTCCTGGGAGTTCAGCAGGGAGCTGGGGACGCTGTCCTGGGTTTTAGATTTGGATCCACGACTCATCACGGTCTCCGTCCACCGTCCCTCTCTACAGTGAGATTTCCTGGTTCTATAGACAGGCTGAGCTGCGCATTGAAAAAAGTGTTGTGCCTCCCTCTCTGAATTAGACAGTCATAGTAGGAAACTGTCAAGTGCGAATGCAGTTTCTTTCTTTCTAACTTCTGTAATGTGTTCTGTGTAGGCTACACCAAGGCAGAGAACAGGAAATGAACAACCACACATAAAAAAAACCTCATCCCTTGCTCAATAACTTCCATTATTGTAGCTCTTGTTTGTTCATAGAATGACGGATAAAACAAAGAAAAAGACACAATCATTAACAGCTTCTGTACAAACATGGAACTTTATTGACAGATCATTCGCAATATATAACAAATAGTACACAGTTACGTTAAATACACTGGACGCACAGCAAATTAAAATCTCTTGAAACAAAGTATTTTTTTTTTTTTTAAAGAAGAAAAATACCGACATTCAACTCCCCTCAAAAGGTATGTCCCTTAGCTAACATCCCTGTGCAATGTCTCTAACTGGATTACTGCCACTTCAGTTGTTTACACAGTTAAACGTAAAAAAACAAAAAACAAATAAGATTTAATATAAAGTAGATACAATCCACCACTTCTGTTCCCTGTCAACAGTAAGACCTTTTTTGTGTGAAGATGGCTTAAGATTGTGTTCAAGAAACTTACAACAAGCTATATTACACAATGCTATTTGCGTATATTTTAGGTTCTTGGTTTTCACAGCCTGGCTTAATTTTAAATGCGCATTCAATAGGCCTACTTCTAACAAGTTTAATAGAATGCAAACACACAAATAAAACATTTCAAGCATACATTTGCGATAGATTGATTATAGGGGGTTATTTAAAAGTTGCCATTAAAAAGAAAAGCATATTTCTAACAAACAAAGCAGACATCATCAAATACATTATCAAAGTTTTATGATTCAACACAAGAATCATCGTGATTATCTTCATATTTGCATAAAGCCTGAATAACATTATATACAATTTTATTACAAGGACAATGACACATTGTGTAATACACATAGCCCTACAGTATATTACAGTACAATACAAAATGCAAACATGTTTTAATATCTGTTTTCAAAAAAGTATTTACATTTTAAAATGGCAGGGAGGTAGTTATTAGGTGTTAAAAGGTGATAAAAAGGATCGGCTTGCCAACAATGGAGCTATTTGTTTTAAAATGCAATTCTCAGCACCATCATTACCATTAAGCTGCATTTCCATTTATTTGATGTTTTCTGCCTTTATCTCCTTTACACTCTTTGAGTGAGTTTTTGATTACCATTTAAATCATCTTGATTCCTACCGACAGCATCCTTTATGCAAACCCATAAAAGTTATCTTAGAACACACACGCACACACCCAGTGATCTCTCTTTGTGAAAGACCCACAACCATGTTGAAAGTCAAATTACCATTTTCATGAGAAGTTTAATTTTCCCCTCTGAAGAGCAGCCATACGCTCTGCTTCGGCTGTGGTATCGGAGGATTGGGCAGGCTGGGGTTTCAATGGATGAGATAGCGTTCTGCTTTTTTTTCTGACCAGTTCTTCCAGTCCCCTAGTGTCCAGCTCCGCTCATGGCTTCCCCTCTCACCCAGTCCATGATGATGAAGGACAAACTCATCACCATGAAGATGAATCCTACCCCAGCAAAACACACAGCCTGAAAGGAGGAAGAGAAGAGTATAGGTGAAGCCTGTGAAAAAGGTGTTTAGTGGGGAATCATACACAACTTAAGTGATACAACACTCAAGTGAACCATCAAAATCAACACAATACTTAAACTACCAGAATACAACACCAGGAAATGAATGCGTTACCATTATTTTTGGTCTGGAGCGCAAAGGCTCTTGTCCTTCCGGAACAATCCGAATGTAAAAGATTGCTGGAAGTATGAATATGAGGCTGGGTGCCGAAGTCGCTCCTGCAGGACGAAGAGGTAGAGGTGGTGGAGGAAGAAGAGGTGGAGGAAGAGATGGAGGAAAGGTAATACAGGGAATTACAAAGCTAACCTGCTACCGCAAACATACAATTTAGCGATAGATGTACTGTTAATGCACTGCACATAACCTTCTAGTGTTAAGATAATTACTATTTGATATATAAACAGCAAAACAAAGCCTAAGATGTGGATTAGCGTTGTGAAAAATCTGTGTAGTTGATAATGATTCTTTAACGTGTGTATCTCAAGGTTGACATATACGGTCATATATGGTCAGGCGCTGAATCCTTATATATTTACATTTAAAAAAAACATCATAGGACAGCTCTATGTATTGATTAAATTTCTTTATTGCTATTCAATGTCAATTTTCAGCGTGCCAAAATGTGCTTTATTGCTCACTGACAAATGTATGGTAACACTTCATAATAACTTCCATTAATAAGCAATTATTAGATCATCAATAAACTAGAATCATAATATTTGTAAATGTGTGATAATTAGCAATCGTTTCTAAAAGATTAATAACTGTTATTTTGTTTAGTTTTTTGGATTGAGAAATTTGTATTGACATGAAGTGCACATTCTTGGTTGGTTCAGTCTGCTTTCTGTGAGTTTTTTCCTGTTACTTTACATTAATTATTTGTCTAATCAGATGACAATGATCAGCTTCCACTTCATAATTTACTAATACCTAAATACAGTAACTCATGTTTTAGAAATTATTTATAAATCACACATTTACTACTAATGAGATAATAGTGTATTGATGGTCTAATAACTGCTCATTACTGAAAGCTGTTACAAAGTTTACTAAAGTGATTTGCCTTTTCGGTACATACCAATGATGCCAAAGATGTCTCGAATGTTGGGCACAAAGATGACAAGCAGGTTGACGATGAAGAGGACACACACGGCGATGCCGATGTGGATGGCCCAGTGGAAGGGCTTGTTAGGAAAGAGCATCTGGAGGAGGGCTTTGCGGATCTTTGGGGAGTGGAGAGATGGGAAAATAAGTGAGTATGGATTAGAACAAAGATCACGGAAAGACAAGAGGGTTTTTTCAGGTCAGTGTAACGTTGAACTCGCTTGCCAGGCTCTTTCTGTAGACGCAAACACTTCAGCTAAATGTGGGAGAGGGTAGGATCCAGACTACATGTTTTCCATTCTTAGCCCAAGTATGCTGATTTTAGACATAAACATGGAGACACAGTGATGCTGGTAGAGCTGGCTTCTCTCCATCTGGTCATACTCGTAGAGAGCCGATATGCTTGTGTGTATGGATAAATGTAGGCAGACGTGTGTGAGTGAGTGAGTGTGTGTATAAATAAATGTGCATGTGAGTGTGTGTGCGCACGTGTGCGGAGAGAGTGCGTGTGTGTGTGTGTTTCTCACCGGGAAAAGAACCACGGGCACGGTCAGTGTGACGGCCACCAGCACAGCCAGACGAACACAGAGGAAGAGCGTGTCCAGGGCATTCACCTTACTGTATGTGTGTAGGAGCTCTGCCTCGACAGCAGCTGCAAACACATGAACATAGACCAAACACATTAACATGACCCAGTAGTTCCTTATTTAATGGTGCACTCATTGAATTGTTCACACCGCAGGGTCACTACCCACCTGTACCAGTACTGTGTTGGTCCAGATTATACCTGTGTTTATTATTCATTAATGTATTTATACAGGGTCGACTGACTGAAACCACGTCTCTTTTGAAGCAGTGCCACGTTTACAAGTCACGTAATAAAAAATTATTTAAATTAAAACAACCAAACAAAATAAAGAAAGCATTTGAAATAATGCAAATGTTTTTTGGCTGTTTGAGACTCTGGGCAGTTGCCAGTCCTTTCCCGGGCATCTGTCCCTTTGACTTCACAGTTCCAGCGAATGGCAGATTCTCCAAATGACTTTGTTATTGCAGTGTCAAAAATGATAAATGAAAACCATTTACAGACATACACGCGGTAGTGGAAAAAAACTGAGAATGTGTTATTCTTATAAGCTCGTGGTGCTCTTCGTTCCACAACTTGTGACATCACAGACGCCATCAGTGCCTTACCATAAAAGGTGAGGTAGCCAAACAGAGCCGTCAACAGGTACATAATGAACATAGCCAGAATGGAGACATTGGCCACATTCTGCATGCGCTTCTTTGTAGCACTAAAATTAAATGGAAAACAGACACAGTTAGTGCTCTGGGTGAAATATGAAAATTTCAGTCAGCTTTGTTGTATGGGTTTAATGTTTCAGTCTTAAAAGTAAAAGTATTTCATTTTACTTTGTCTCTTTACTTACTCTCGAAGCTCTGTGTAGATAGGAAGCACCTCAGGGTGACAAACAAATGCAAACGCCAAGATTGGGATTGTGTATGCTGTCTGGAGTAAAAAAAATCACATTAACGACTACAAAACAATTACCATACCTTCGAATATGAACTTTGACATAGGGGGCAACACAATAAAAGTTTACATACAGAATTACTTGCACACAAACCACCAGCAAGCCAATATGTCCCTTGACCACTAATGACTAAGACCTACAACAATATAGCTTTGCACCACGGACCACATCAGCTATAATGTCCATTGAGTTTACTCCTCCTCACTGACCTGTGTGTTTATAGTGAATAGCTTGGCGTCACAGGTTTCCTCCGTGACGGTGATGTTGATCCCCTTCAGTGGACAGGGGATTTCAAATTTCTTGTATATCACCTGGTGTGACACATTAAAAGCGCAATGTCACTCAGAGCATTAGAATCATAAAAAAATAAAATAAATAAGAGGAATGTACTCAGATTCTGCTCTTTACATTGGATACAAACTCTACCGTATGTAATATGTTTTTGATATACCAGTCATAAGTTTAGACACACTTTCCCATTAAAGTTAATGGGAAATGTGTCCAAACTTTTGACTGGTACTGTACATATTTTTATGTTTGCTTATTTACACACCGATATCAGGAAGAAGACCATGCAGGAGAGGGAGAAGCCACTTGTATAGCCCAGATACCCTGTAATGGAACCACGAGGAGAGCACAGTGTCAGTACAAAACAGTATACCTTCAGTGTAAATATAATAAACCTTCTGTGTCCATACAATTAGCAGCAAAAAGGAAGCAGGTGTGTAGGACAGAGTTCCACACGGAACGGTCGGCGGCAGCAACCGACCACTTGATTAGTTTGCCACTTGACATTTGAGTGTATAACTAAGAGATATTTACAAACTACACCCCTCACTGCCTGCTAAATTAACATATGACTCACTCTTTACACTCATGTTTAAACAATACATGTCAACATTTATTTAAGCTCTTTAAATGTCGTACTGGAAATTCAGAAAAGGAAAAATTATTTTATTTGAAAGGAAATCAAAGAAAATAAGACACTCAACTGCACTAAATAGAAAACAAATAGTGAAATAGAAGAAAGGCAAAGAAATAAGAGTGAGGATGAAAAACATACCGATGTGTTTCATGAATGTAAGTGGAAGGATGAGGGCAGCGCTAACAATGATGATCAAGTAGTTTCCATTCATGTACCACTCTCTGACAAACAAGACAGAAATATCCTAATTTAATGAACAGATCAGTGGCCACAGCTTTAACAGCACTGACCATACTATGGCCATCTTGTGTCCTCAATCTATACCACAGAAAAACACAACTAACCCTGTGTTTTCATGAAGCCCAAGAAAAGCCCGAATCACTAGTGGAAGCTCAGACTTCACAATGAAGAGATAGCTAGACATTGCTGAAAAAAAACATTAGACCATATTAGTCAAATCAAAGCAGAAAAACTTATTCAACAAAAAAGATTGTTTTTGCTGGTTGTTCTACAATAATGAAAAAAGGGGTGAATAATTTTGCTCTCCGGTCATTGTGGTCATTCTCATAATGAGAAGCCAAACATATGTTCCACGTCCAAAACTACTTTCATAATGAAATTGCAAACAATTTATTACCTCCAATGTTGTGCACTGTTATGATGGAGGCAGCTAGGACTTTTCCTGGGTTTCCAAATGCCCGCTTTCCTAGCTGCTCATAAGCTCGGATGCCTGCAAACACATACACAAATACACACACACACACACACACACACACACACACACACACACACACACACACACACACACACACACACACACACACACACACACACACACACACACACACACACACACACACACACACACACACACACACACACGGTTCTTTATGTTAAAGTACTGTAGTTGATTTATGTTGCACCTGGCGACACGTTCTTAGTTCAGTAATCTCACAGTGCATGTCTAACGTACCAACAACGCCTGCACTTTTCAGGAGCAGATGGATGGAATAGGCTGACAGGATAGCTATGAAAATCAGGAGGATTCTGAAAGCACAAACAAGAGAGTTGTAAAACCTACCTGTGGTTACTGCTTCACGACTGCATTTTCAGTCATGGATACTACCGTTATCAGTCATTGAGATTGTACGACACTTGTGATTATGCAAACGCTACTGTCATATATTGGATGAGATTACTTCCTCTATGGTTGTAACACTACATTATCTAAACTACCTATTTGAATGAACACCAAACGGTAACACCATGTACAAGCACATAAGGTAACACACTGTTATGTTATTTTGAAAGGAGGAAGGCATGATGAAGGGAATACCTTTTGGAGTTTATTTACCCACACCAGAGAGCTTATAGGTAATGACCCAACTCATTAGAGTACCATACCCCCACCCCCCCCCCCCCCCCACCCCCCCACCCCCACCCACACACACACACACACACACACACACACCCACCCTCCCTCCCTCCCTCCCCTGCTTGAGACTGATCCAGGAAGGCCTTTGATCTGATCACTACTGGCTATTTATATCCACTCCAATCAGATTTAGGGTACCAGACCGAGTGTGAGCACTAATATATACACACCGATAGGCCAGGTCACATACGTAGACATAATACAGACAGACACACCCACTTAATCTTTGTATGTTCACAGAACGTACACTTGATGAAATGGCTGGAGATCAGAGAGCGTAGCATGTGATGGCCATGGCCTGGCTTTCCTCATCACAGGGGGCATCATATAAAGCTATGTAGTTCAGTTCAAAACCAAATTATGGTTCCTGGTGAGTCAATACAGTACACACACACACACACACACACACACACACACACACACACACACACACACACTGTACATTGGTGCATTTGGCATGGTTACTCACATGAAGAGAATAATGCCAGTGTTGGACATGGCATAAGCCAGTCCCAGGATTCCGCTGCCCATGATGGCATTGCTGAGGTTAAAGATTGACATTCCAAATGATGTTTTGCCCTCAAACTGTGATAGGGAGATACGACGGATTATAGATAAAGTCCTTAGTAAAAGCTTTGGTGAAAGTGCAGAAGAAGTATTGGCTATCTTACTATGCTGAACGAATGGAACTTCATCTATTTTGCAAGCCCAGTTCAAATATCTCAGTTGGTTTACACAAGATATTGTTTGTCTCCCGCAGTGAACCCGAAAACAGGCCTGTATCTTTTGCACGCTATCTACTTAACCTTGAGCCACAATACTACTCACATCGGTGAATTTGGCTTCAGTCCTCCCTCCACTCTTGTGAGGAAGAAATTCATCCCGCTCTTCCACACGTTCCAGCCCGTCAAACCTGTCATAAACGTCAAAAATGAAATAAAGATTGTCTAAACAAAGCCATAAAATTCATGATGATAAAGAAGTCGTTAAAGTTATCTAGAGGCAACGTATTATAGATACTGTGATGTGGTTTCTCTCTGCTGATGTTACTTTACAACCAAAACGTACCCATCCTCCCTGCTATGTCCGTTCATCTTCTGTAGTTCCATTCTGCTTGCTAGAAGTGATGTGGTGGCTGAGGCGGGAGGGACGAGGGCCTACTATCTGATGGAAACTGCTACTGAAATACAACCTACAGGAAGGACACAAAGAAAATAAGATATTTCTGCATTGTTAGTCACATGCTCATTGCAAAGTCTTGATGGCGTACAGACCAAAAAAAAGGGTAAATAAAGATGTTACTGCAATCAAAAGCAAGACACAGGAGTACAGTTGTTGTATCGGAATACCAATATTCTGACAACCCAGCTATCTGCATTCCAAATGCAAAGAAGTCACTCTGTCCTTCCCCTGTATGCATATTGACAGAAGCAAGCAGACTGTGTTTTGATGAAAACCAGGGCTATACTGTCCAGACATGTACTGCACAATAATGAATATAAAAGGGGCCTTCTTCGGGTCTTGGTCTAATGAAATGAATAAAGTCAGAAAGACACGATTCAAAGCTGAAGATATGAGACTGCTGGACAAGCTGCTTGTATTCGTTATCCAATCTTTGCTGGGTTTCTCCCCCATTACTGATGGAGAGCCACCAGAAAGTACATTGGATCTGGATTGACCAAGTTCAAATCAAAATAACACCATGCAAAGCCTATTCAGTCACTTGGACACTTGGTTTGACTGCCCCATCTGTTGGCTTTTAACACTATGGGCCATAGTAGTTCCTGCTGTTATGTGTAAATCAATGTGTTATGTGGAACTAATCTCCAATGGGTATCGACACAAAGCAGGCATGGTGAGGCTCTAACATGGTGAGGCTTTAACAGCCACTGGGTCTGCTCCATGGGTCAACCTGCCCTGAGGGATTCACATCTGACCTCCGATGACAGTCACACCCCATCGTCTCATTCCTAAGATGTTTCCGTAAACTAATGCCTTGTTGAAAATGTAAATGTCTCTTGTGGGTATTGTAGCTTAATTGTCAGCAACAAAGTGTAAATATCTTTGGATTACATTTTTCAGTGTAGAAACGAATGACCTTAAACATTTTTACTGGTAACTGATAAAACAGCCTCATGCCCAGACCATTTATTCCTGAAGAAAAAAAGAAAAAGAAAAAAAAAGTGGTACAAAAAAAAGAAAGGTAAAAAAGATATATTCATAAAAATGACTTACTAATTATAAATCATAGTCCACCATAAGGGCTGGTGTGCCTTGAAACTAACCCTGCAGCACATGGCACACATGTCTGATGCAAGACCTTCCATGTATGTGTAGTTGCTGTTTCATTCCTACTAGGCACACCCTCAGTCCCACTACCTCTTCTCAACTACAACTTACCCTTGTAGTGAGGAACTCTCCACAACTGAATGTAGCGTTAGATCATAGGATAATCCAAACTGTAGAAATGTAATGTTTAATGTATGCTGCCTGCTTGTGAAGATATTTCCTTCCTCCAAAGCATCTGGGATTGAGATAAGAGAGGCTACAGAGCGAGGAGTAAGACACAGTGAATGGGCTTATCGTTTGCTTGGGAGGGAGGGAGAGCGGCAAAATGGGAACACCCATATTTAACCCTTCGTTATACCGGCACAGGTAATATAAGGTAAGGTACTGCACGGCTCAGGTAAGACAATGTTGACCTACATTTCAACTTCATGGTGGCTGATGGAATGCCCTTTCCACTTGTTTTTATGGGGTAGTCCCCTCTAAGGTTATCAACAAATCAAAATGAAGATCTCATTCACATATGGTTGAGAAAGTTTAAATCTGCAACAAAACCCTAAGTATAATGGTATGGCGAGAAACTAGCAGTAGTACTACAGAATGGCCCAGGTCATTAGAGGATCATTGAGTGGCGGTTTTGAAGTTAGCGTGGGCAGAAATGCAGGGACAGACAGGGAGAAATTACATGCTTCCAGAAGCTGAAGCACTCTTAATTAGCTTAGGAGATAAGTGCCTTTTAAGGTGTCCTGCATGTGATTCTGTTTAAAGACTATACATTTAACACGCTATGGGACCTTACCATTCATTCCTGTCTGTACATAAACACAGAGTTTTCTCATAGACAGCTGGTACAAGAAGGGGAACAATTAATTATGATTGAATCAGAACTAACAGGAGAAACAGTTACTTTAGGCCTACATCTAAGCTAAAGTTCGATTTTGCTCACACAGATACATGTCTGCTTATCCATACAACACCCACAGTTTCTTTATCTAACAATGACACAAATTCCTCCAGAGGACACTGATATTTTTTGCTGTGAAAAGATGTCAAAGCTTGCGATTGGAATAAGATGTTTTCCTGATTATAAGGACCATATAATTGTTGAGGCAGTGACATGACAGTGACAGTATAGCTATCTTAAGTAACTTGGTTCAGCAGCCCACCATATTCTATAACTCATTGATTCCATTCCTGGAAGAGGAATCAAGAACAGCATACAATGACTGCAGCAAACAGGGAGGGTACTGGATCAAACTCAGGCAAATTGCAAAACAACTAGTACAACCGGATCGCCAGCAGACATATGCCATGTGTGATAATCACACACTATGTGTTTGGCCCCGGTTATGTACTCATAAATTAATGAATGCAGGAGAAACAAGTTTAAGTGAAAATATTCAAGAAGGCTATTTGTACTTCTTCTACAGTACTGCTATTGTTTCAAAGGGGGAAGCCTAATGCCTCATTGTTCACATGATACAACAGCATGCGCACAGACGGTACTCACCTCAGGTGAACAGGACAGGTAGGCAGACAAAGCCTATGGGTTTGTGATTTTCTCTTCAGTTTTGTAGTGTCTAGACCCTACCAACTGCTTTACTGCCAAAGCCTTTCCTCTGTTTAAATAAACCTTTTAGGTAGCTGCCTGGGAAAAGGAAGCAAGAGCCAGAGGGTAGAAGGAGGGAGCTTATTTGCACGGGTTTAGACATTTCCTTTCAATACATAAGATAAGTAACTCCCAGTTCCTTCTGTATGAAAGAAGGCCTTGTGTGGTCATGTGCTGTGTGGAATCCTTAAGAAAAATTCTGTTAATTAATTTAATCAATAGAAAGTACAGGGAAGAGGCAACCATCTTCTACCCGTGCCTTACCCGTGTGTAAGAACAGTCATGCCTGGCATCCAATGTTTAAACACATTATGTAATTTCAATGGGTAGCAAGGTTTCGGTAGTGTGTGGGTGCGATTACAGCTCCTGTGCTCCTTTCAGTTTACCGTGGGTTTCAAGGATTACCTGTCAGAGCCTTTGTATCAATACCACCTAGTGGAGACTATAATGTACTATAATTAGTACACCTAAGAGACAGTACTTGGTAATTTACTGAAGTCATAAAGCACCCTCTTATTATCCCGTTGCTTTACTAGATATTAAGCTTCATTGTGATTTTTCAGTACTACCCGAGTTACTGCAAAGTAAAAACATTTAGTCAGCAGATTCAAATTCATCACTAGATTTTAAATGTTAAAAGACAAACAAAAAAGTGGAAATCTTTACAGAATAAGTGCCTTTATTATACACTTGCAAATCGATACAGTGACAACATTAAAAGACAAGATAAAAAAAATCTTATTTTCCTTTACCTCTTTCAACCCAGGCAAAGAAATTACAGCGTGCGTCAGGATTGGAGGCATGCCCTTGTGGACGGGCACACACAAAAAACTGTTTGCCCATTGTAAGCCCTGGCTTCTTGACAGTGCGGAGCACGCAGGGTTCCCCATGAACTTTACAGGGAGGTGGCTGTGGCGGCCCACGCAGGACAGTTTTCCAGAATCCCGACGAGGCCACCTTCTTCGGACCGGAAAGTTCTACGATGGACCCTGAGGGAGGGAGCTCAGTCCTATTCTGTTCCCTGACTGTGTCCTCGACAGTGCTATCCTTGGCCAGGTCAGTGTCTCCCTCACATACACCCGCATTGCCCTCAGTGTCTCTGTCTGTGACCTTAGTGTGTCCTGCACCATGCCCCTCTGTTAAAAGCTGTGAAGCGGTCACAACCTCAGCCCCGTCCAGTGCTGTTTCACACAGCATGGCAGAGGGTTCCACTGGTGGGACCACGGCTGTGGGTTTGGGCTTGAAAAAGGCCAGGAGGTTGCCTTGAGACTTTGCCGGGGCTTTCTGTGTTTTGCTTTTTTTGCTTTTTGGAGTAGCAGATCCTAATGGTACTGTCCTTTTCTTTCCCAAGAGGCTGCTTGTTGGAAGGGGATTTAAGTTCTCCTGCCTCTCCCCTGCCTCCTGAGAAATGGGAATTGCCTCCCTTGCAACCTCTTTAGCTGGTTGTTGGTCCACTTTGACAAGGAAACGGGAGAGTTTCTGCTGTTTGCCAGCAAACTCTGGCAGGTGACGGGAACAAAGGGGAGGTAGATTAGAACTAGGCAGGAGTGAGCATTTAAGTTTCCCCCACACAGGGCAGTGGTCTGACCCTTCAACTTCTGGCATTATGTCAGCGTCGACAAACTGCCCATTGGTCAACCAGAGGTCTGCAAATATGTAGTCGATGCGCGTGCCGTAGTTGGTTTGCCGGGCTCCAGTAAGGGTGGACCAGCATGTAAAGGCATTGGAGCGGGAGGGGTGGAAATGGCGGAAGGTATCCAAAAACCTTCCATTGTTGATGGGGTCTCTTTCGGAGACATCAGACTCTTCATCAGCCTGCCCATCGCTAACTGTTTCTTTAACAGCATTATGCAAAAAGCCATTTAGCCATTTTCTTCCTGGGTTTTCCTCAAATCTATCCTAAGCAAGCAGAAAAAAATAAGAAAATATATGGTAGGACTAACAATAGACATCACTCTTCAGTATAATTGCTCTTATTATCTAAAGCTGCCTATCTTATATGGCAATCAAATTAGCACTGCAGCACCTTTTTCTATCCCCTTATTCACAGCATGAGCCATGAATCTCTAAGAAGCTCATTAAGATTCCCTTAAACTTACAATGCAAGTTGGGTCACAGTGGTCAATTGGTTGATGAGAAGTATTCACGTCTCCCAAAACTATCACATGGCTAAGAAAAAAGCATACGTAAAGCAATGAAAAAGTTACACAAGACCTAACGATAAAATAAAGATGTTGTGAACTATTAAGCCACTACAAAGCTTCTTACCTCCCAGCCTCTAATATGGCTTCTGCCCGACACTGAAGAAGCTTGTAGAACTGCAGCTTGAACTGCTTTCGCTCAGGCTTTTCTGGGTCAGCTCGTGGGCAATACACATTGACTATTGTGATTGTTTTAATTTGGTTTTCCCAGCTTTGGACAAATAAGTGCATTCAAATTTTTAGATGAACACTTATCAGAACACTACCTATTCCTGGTGAATTAAAATGGCACCTTACCCAATTTTGTGTTGTGTAATAACAGCTCGCCCTTCATTGTCCAAAAGCTGCAAGTCTTCACTGGCAAACTCTTTCTGGTCTCCATAGCATCCGACGGTCCCCTCACGGTTGGTTAACAAGCCAGTCAGGCCCTCCTCAGCAGCAAAAGGAGTAGCACTATTCTTACAGTAAGTGGCAACACCTATGATAAAGGAATAAAAAACGTTTAGAGGGTTGTTTACGTCTTACCTTACGAATACACTGTATTTGCATCTAAATATTATCTTTAAATTACAATTTAAAAAAAACATTTTGTCAGGTTTCAATTAATTTTTATCGAAACATTTGGATATACAAGGCAGTAAAACAATTCCTATAAAAATAAACAGGTAATTTTGCCTGAATAGCCACTCCGTCCACGGCAAAAGCTGAAATACGAGTTATAGCCATCAACAATGGCAGTTCTTTCGTCCAGCAAGTCTCCTAAAACAGAAAGGTGTTTCGGTTAGGCAAGGCAACGACTATGTAATTACAATACTGCAGCCAACTAAATGATTGTCAGACTGACGGCACCAAACTAGTTGACTTACTTGTCACCTTTGTCTCTTGCAGACAGATTATGTCTGCATCCAACAAATCGAGAGCCTTTTTAATTCCACCTTTAAACGTTCGTATGCCGTTTATGTTCCAAGTCACGATCTTCATGGTTTTTCATAACTTGAAATAATTAGAACCAGTTAAATTAACATTCAAGCAAAACTTACATGTGGGAACATACGGAAGTTAACCGGAAGCTATTGCTAAATTAGTCAATAGTTTAGGTGAAGCTCAAATCTGTGATATGGTCAAAATAAGAATGGCTAGCGTTCCGATAAATATATAAAACGGCAGACAATATATCAAGGATATGAAAAACTATTATTATTATTATTATTATAAGTGAGTGTCAATTTTATCAGAGTGAAAGAGAGAGGTCCAGAGATAAAATGCAAGAAATAGGAATCAAGGCATTAAATGCAGAGACAATGCTCAATAATTCAGTGGGATATGTAGGGTATAGGTTTTTGTTTGGTTATTTAAAGTAGACAGAGTTAGAAGTGAGGATTTAGGGTTACATTTCCGATCCACACTCCAGTTCAGTAAATGGCGGCAACCCTCCAAAGTCGGGTGCCAACCGCCAATTAAAACTAAAAGAAGAAGAAGAAGAAAACGTACGCAAGCTTGATTCTGTTGCCTAGGAGCGGCTAGGGGGCAGTAGTTATACATGATTTCTGTGCACGACCACGCTTGGTCCTTCCTTGCAGTTGCTCACTTTACTTGGGCGCGCTTTTGACGAGGCTTCGTGCAGCCGGTGCACAACCCACAGAAGAGAGGAAGTGTCACTGCTGTCAAACCTGTCTTCCAGGTTGATAACGTCTGCTGGAACGTTACCTGTTAGATATATCGCATTTTCTTGGAAATAATTTCAACCAGATGGCATTTCTTGAACGATAAACACCAGGTTACGCGAGGAAGGATCTTGAGGTGAGTCGGTCTTTTAACCTAGCATGTTCGCCTGCTAATTAGCACGCTATGACGCTAATCAACTAGCTAGCCGGCCAGTAACGTCCCATCCAGTTGTTTGTATGGTTACGTAGATGTTAGCCAGCCTAGCCTACCTTGTTATTTCGATCTCCATACATTTGATTTACCATCTGATTAGGCTTCACATACCGATGGAAGCTGGCCATTATTACAACAAATGTTTAATCAAACGTTATAATACGTAGCTAGCCAACGTAAACTGTAGCTGAATAACCCTTAGAAAAAGACACTGCTGTTGAGAAAACGTTTGCTTTCAAAAAATAATAATTTAATATCATCAACGCTGGTAACGGTACACAGCTCAGCCCAACTGCACCTCAGTCCGTCAGACTCGGAGGCCGGGCCGCCTGTCCAGTGGTGTGGCAGTGCGTCAAGCATACCTACGCTATCTTGCTAATCGTTGACACTGCACTGGGTAAGCTAGCTGGTCAGCGTAGTCCGAGACTTTACCGTGGCAACGACGGCATTTCTCATTTGCTTACTGGGCGGACCATGGATGGTCACTAGCGTTATGCTGCTAACGTTTTACGGAAAGGTTATTTTCTGCTTGTCATAATCCTTTGCGTGACAATTTACCAACATGTTATTCAAATATTATTTGTTAGCGTAGCTACACTGCTACACAGACCGCCAAAGATACTTTAATTTGGGCCTAGTCAGTGCTGTGGTGTGTGTGGACCAATGATGTAATTGATCTAGCAAGTTCTTATGCTGCATGAGACAATAGCCAGATAACGATGGTAAAATGGTAGCTCGCTATAATAAATTAGCAAAAGTTAAACATTTTTTGGAGTAGGTGAATGTTTATCATCAATGGTTTGAGAGTCAAGTATAACATTAACTCGCTAGCTGAGGGACATTGGTTATATAGGTGCTTCTGGGCTAATCTATAACCTCATACTTGAATAGGTTAGGGCTCTTTGGATTATTGTTATTAATTAACCTCCTCTCAGGTTTCCAGGTTTAGGTTTTAATGGTGTTAACTAATCGGTTTGATGATGGCTATTCATGCTGTTGTTAAATCAGTTCAAACTTGATGACCTTAGTTATGCTCTGTTTCTATCCCTTCCCCCACTCCAGTGTGGAGTAATGAGTCAGGAACATTAAAGGAGGTGTTCCATTGGAGCATTGGGAAGCAGGCGGGGAGGCCAGATCGGACAAGGATGCTGGAGGAGGAGGAAGAAGCAGCAGCAGCATACACCACTAACACTGAGGGGGAGGAGGACATGGAGATGGGGAGCAGGGATCTGCGCTCTGAGGTTGTGCGGCTGACTTTGGAGCTCCAGGAAGCCACAGAAGAGAAGCTCCAGGCCGCTCGTTATGGCCTGGTCGTTTTGGAAGAGAGCGCTGCTCTCAAAACTAAACACAGCCAGCTAGAAGAGGAGCATGAGGCCCTTAAACAAGAGCTGCAGCAACTCAAAGAGGTAAGATAGCGCTGGAATCATCCTTCATTCATTCTGTAATAATGTTGGCCTGACAGTTAAGTGTTGCCATAAAACAAATATTTGCCTACTGCCTAAACAATACTAGTGCATTTCTGTTTCGTGATTCGTGACTTATGCATTACGCTAGCTTTGTTTAGCATTTTGCTTAGGTTTATCTGCTGTAATAATGTGCCACTTAATAGAGTTTATTTTTAACTTGGATTTGATTAGATCTTTTTTAGTGAAGCCATAAGCAATTTTCCTGCTCTGGATTGTCAGTAATGTTTGTTCTGTTCTGTTAAGGTGTGCACAGCATCTTAGTTATACTTTCACTTATAAGTATAACTTATATTGTAAAGCAGGCTTTTCTGTGTGACTTAAGTGCCAGTCACACACCGTTACTGTACTGCTCTGGATTGTTTAAACAAAGGAGCTGCTGTTGAGAATCTGAGAGGCTTTTAAGCAATACTATTCAAACTAAGCAATGGGCCTAATAGAAATCACAAGGTCAGGATTATATAACATTTACAGGACTGTAGCTTTGGGGCCCCAAAATCCTAGAAAAGGATGCCCGAGACAAGCAAAAACACCTGCCTGGCTGCTCTACAGCAGGAAATAATCATTCTTTGAAATCTCTTATGAATCTCAATTCATACTTGGAGTCACGAGTGCCCTGTCATATGAAATGTTGTTTGTGTCATGTGATGTTGATGACGGCGGAAAATAATAATGGTACTGTTTGTTTATGCTTGAAACACTTTAAGGGGAGAGCACATTAGTCAGCATATCCATGTTAGGACATGGAATTAATTCCAAAACACAAAAACAGTGTGACACTAAAGATTGGAATGCCGTGCTGTAGGAAAGACCTTTAAATGTCTACCTGCTACTGCTAGCGCACAATCATTGGCCAGCACTTTCCTACTAAACTGCGTTTATGTAAGGAAGTATTCTCAAAAATTCTAATCCATCACGTGGGCACATTATTTGGCACTCTTCTCTGCGTTCCATTTGTTTTCCCACTTCCAGACTCTATGTTGCGCAGTAGTTGAATTTACCACTCAATGTTTTATTGCAGCCAGCAATTCTTTTGGCATCTTGTTGAACTGGATTCTTTGTTTTGTGTAAGGAGACGCAGAGCCAAATCTTTTGAAAATTAGAATAAATCTTTTCTTTAATATATACATGGCTTTGCGCGAGTATACCAATGTAGTAATAAGCATGACTGTTGTAAATTGCCATAATGCATTGCAGATTCATGCAACCACATGGTGTTCTGCTGGGATTAGTAACATTTTCAGTTTACACTATTGTAATTAGTGTAACTCATTGGTGCGGACTGACAGACCAGAGCTAAAGTAGAGGTACCCTAGATAATGGCATATGGTGCCATGGTTGCAGAGGAAAATGTGTGCTGTGTGCCTGCCTGCCTGCATGCTGGCCCACTGGCAGTCTCGGCTCCATTCAAATCTAATTTACAAACTCAATTTGTTTTTCTATGCCATTTATTTCCCACAAAATCTGTGGTCAAGCCTCGAGATTGTGTGACAGAGCTACTGCTTTAGTCATTACAAAATTCAAAACACGACGTTAGTCCTATGGAAGCAAGTATTCACTCAAAGTGGGTGCTTCAGCACAAATGACTCTTGTTAAACAGTGCACATTTAAAGAATGTACATTGTCCTTGTTTAAAAAGCGCAAACAATAACCTCCATTTATTTCTTTCTTTTATATGTGTGTCTAGGCGTTTGCAGATTCTGTCAGCAGCCAGAAGCGTGCAGTTGCTGATGGGGAGTGTCGGGAAGAGAACCTACTACTGGAGACGGCGAACATGGAGGCTGTCATGGCAACCCGCATGGAGGAACTTCAGGCTGACGTGAAGCAGACCCGAGTTGCTTTGGGCAACGCCCATGCAGAAATCGACAGACTGGCCAGTCTTACCAACCAGCTCAAGAGGGTAAGGCGAAACAGCATCTTGCCATGGTTGCATTTGTTGGTCATAAATAGGCTTTTGAAATATGGGACTTTCTGCTAGAAATAGTGTAAGTTGAGAAGTGGGTTTTGCACCTAGATGATATATTACTAATGTGTGTGTGTTTGTGCGTGCACTTATTCCCCAGGAGTGCGAGTGTCTGGAGGCAGAGAAGGGCCACCTGAGGGATGAGATGAAGGAGTACAAGGTGCGCGAGGTGCGCCAGCTACAGGACAACGCAGAGCTGGAGGAGGAAAACATCTCACTGCAAAAGCAGGTGTCTGTGCTCAAGGAAAACCAGGTCAGACTTCTCACCTAAACCCCCACGACTCCCTTTCATAACCACAATAAACACACACACACACACACACAGCATCTCTGTGGCAGCTAGTTCTCCTTCACGGGACAGCACACCCCAAAGACCATCCCATACAACACATCCCAGCCTTGCTAAACTGTTGTGATTGATAGTTGGTGTATTTGATTAGTGGAATCCTTAAAGGTAACATCAGTTACGAATTTTGTAAAAAAAACAATAATTTCTGGTTTTACAAAATTTGCAATTAGCAAACCAATCATGGATTTTTTTGTTTAGTTTAAGGCAATTTGAAGCTTGTGGAAATGTTAATGAAAGTAGTCATTCATGGCTGGGATGAACTCATTTCTTTGGTTAGGAGTAGACAATGCTCCAAACTATAATACAGTGGTGGGTTGTGTGCTGTCCGTCACACAAAGAAATGTGGGGAAATCACACTGCGTAGTGTCATAGGGTGTAAAATGCGCTCCTTAAATAATGGAAAACCCTGTTTTGTGTTTTGTGACGCAGACTTTTATTGACTTGTTTAGCTCATTTTGTTGGCTGTAAACACGTCTTGGTGACTAATATGCTCCGAATGATGGATGGACAATGGAAATAAGAAGTAGCGATGGACATTCAAGAAATGTCTTGCACTAGTTACTTAAAAACATACATACTTTTCTGTTAGGAAACAAGCTCCTGATCATTAGTTACACCTAAAACAACACCCATGTCTTTCCTGCCGTGACTCAAGTGTCCCCCATAAAAATAAGTCCTAATCTACCATGTGGCTCGCCAACGCCCTTTTTGTTCTTTCCCCCCCGACGGGCTCCGTCTTCAGGTGGAGTTTGAGACGGTGAAGCTGGAGCTGACCCAGAAGCAGGAGGAGCAGGAGGAGCTGCGGGCCCAGTTGGATGAGGCGGCGGGCCTGAAGGAGATTGCGGAGCGGCAGCTGGACGAGGCCCTGGAGGCCCTGAAGGAGGAGCGGGACCAGAAGAACTGCCTGCGGAGGGAGCTCTCCGCCATGGCCCTCAACCCCTTTGACTCGGTGGGCAACCTGGAGCTGCACCTGGACCAATTGGAGGACAGCCAGGACGCGGGCCGGGGGACGGGCGAGGGAGAGGACCAGGACAGCGGCTACAACAACAACAACGGTGGCGGCGGCTCCGGTTCCACCCCGCATCGCTCCGCTCCGTTCTTTTCCAAGGCCAACGGGCTCATGCAGCGTTACTCCACGCCGCGGAACAGCGACGTGTTCCTGAGGGCGCCAGCCTCCGGGCTGGTGTCGGACCTACTGAGTGAGCTGCACCTGTCCGACAGCCAGAAGCTCAAACAGCAGCTACTACAGGTACGTAGACGGTGGCAAGCCTGACACTCAAACCCCAAACCTTACACCTCACTCTGCTCGGTTCCCGGAAGAAGATGAAATTATTTATTTGTAACAATATTTTTTACTTTTAAGATTGTTTTACTTGATCCCCCTATCAATCACATTCATAATGTCACAGACATCTGCCACTCTGAAAAGCCATCCAGTTTAATATTTAACGCCAATTTTGACCACTGGTGCTATTGGTAGGTGTACCTATACCACCACATAACCTATATGTTAAGGCCTGGTACGCTGTAGCTATGCTTGCGTAGGAAGTCATGTGAGATGTTCACTGTGGAGGCCGTTGGCTATGCGTGACTAAGCTTAAGCCGCCTATGTCTGCCGCGGATTGAATGTCTGTGCATCCTGCTCTAGACCACATCCTTCTCGAGTTGTCACCGGAGCGGCAGACCTGCCACCTTTTCTGAGTGTAGAATATCAGGCGGTGTCGTAAGCGTCTGGTTCACGACGCAAAGCGGCGACATTTTTAATTCAGTACCAACCGTCATCCCCGTTATTTAAAAGTTCTTTAGGAGTGCTTTGTTCCCTCTCAGTGGTCTGTTTTTTTTATTAAGGAAATGTATAATTGATGATGCACTTAGTAGTGGGGGGTTGGTATGTTGGCTCCCCCTGACTGGTGGATTTCCTGAGTGGGGCTCGGCTACTAGGTCTCAAGTGGCCATCTTGAATTATATATTAAGATTAAAGGCATCTGAGGGTGACGTATGAGGAGGGGAGCTCAACCACTTCTTTTTGTTTCTCTGAAAATGCGCTTTGCAGAGAAGTCGTTTATTTTTAGCCCCTGCCACTTGGCCAGGTGCTAAATAAGTGTAAACGTACGCAAAGGCTTACCTCAGGAAGTGGTTCGCGAAACCTATTGATGGGTTGATTCTGAATTGAGGGGAAATCTCAGAATACTAGCTTTGTCATAGTGGTGCATAATGTTCTCTTTGGCTTTTTAGAGTTCTTACTCAAAAGTGTGTGTGTGTGTGTGTGTGTGTGTGTGTGTGTGTCGTAGGCGGAGCAGGAGAAAGGAAGTCTAGCCAACACGGTGGAGGAGCTCCAGCTGCAGCTGCTGAAGTCCAAAGAGGCCCTAAGTCAGCAGGAGGACAAGGTGGGCTCCCTCACCCAGCAGCTGGAGATCGTCCAGACCACCCAGCAGCAGCAGCTGGCCGCCCAGCAGCAACTGCAGCAGAAGCGAGCGGACGACGACTACGGCGGCGAGGCGGCGGAGGAGAACGGCGACCCGGCCGGCGCGGACTTCTACGAGCTGGACACCAAGAGCACGGAGGTGCTGGAGTGCCGCATGCGGGCGGCCGGCGAGGAGCTGCTGAAGCTGCGGGAGGAGCTGTCGCAGGCGGGCGTGCGCTATGCCAACCTGGAGCACCGCTGCAAGCAGGAGAAGGAGCGCTGGCGGGGCGAAGCCCAGGAGCTGGCCGACAAGATCCGCCAGTGCATCAAGTCCAGCCGGCAGGACCAGGAGCGCATCGGCGAGCTGGAGAAGGAGATCGGCGCCACGCGGAAAGTGGCCACCGACTCGGAGGGCCACCTGAGCGTGGCCCAGGAGGAGCTGCTGGCCTTCTCTGAGGAGCTGTCCAACCTCTACCACCACATCTGCGTCTGCAACAACCTGACGCCCAAGCGGGTCACCCTGGACTACTACCGCGACAGCGCCCGGGGCGGGTCGGGAGGCGGCGGCGGGGGAGGAGGAGGAGGAGGAGGAGGAGGAGGGAGGTTGCACCACCGTCTGCACTCCCATGGGAAGCGGCGCTCCGGCTCCAGTGACGTGTTTGCGGGGAAGTCTGCGGTGCCGTACGTGGTCAGCGAGCTGGACAGCCTGGGGGGCTGCGGGGACACCACGGCCGCCGCCATCGCCAGCGCCTCGGGGTCGCCCACCCTCGACTTCAGGGACCCCTCCAACGTGCGCAACCTGGTGGCCGTCATTCGCTGCCAGATCAAGCACCTGCAGGTAGGACGCTAGACTGACACAGAATCCTTCTTTCACCTCAGGCTTGCCCTAAGTAGTCTAGAAGCTTCAGGTCTGTGTAAGCCCTCGGGATCTGTGCATGTGCACATGTACATGTGTGGACGAAGTTGAAGTCGTTTACGTTTATAAATCTCTAAACGTAAAAACTAATATTTTTTTGGGTTCACCAGAATAATACAAAATGACCACAAGCCGTAGCCTAAAAACGCTTTTATTCAAGCATCTTTCATAACAACACAATACTTTCACTATTGTTTGATTGGATTTCTATATGCGCATTAGATGAGCTGTTCATTAATATAGAGAGTAATGTATAAGAATAACAGCTTTGTTAATGCTGGAAATCTCTTATGGGAACACTTTTTTTTGTAAACGTTTACACCGCTAGTAAGCCCTGTACAGACACAATCCCTCTGTGTCCAGCCCCGACTCGGCGCACACGTGCAGGGCTAAATGTACAGGATTACGGCAGGAGGTCAAAGTTGAAGTGGCGGGCCAATCAGTCCTCTCTGATGCTGCCCCTTGCCTTCACCGAAAAGCGTTTTACCTATGGTGATCCTATGATGTATCACATACTATCGTCCCTGTGTCCCCTTTGAACTTTTAGGTAGCTTGTCTGGCTTGGCCAGCAATGAAAAAGATAGAAAAACGTGTGTGTTACTGCGCTATACCATGTTACTATGAGTAATCGTCAATGAGATATGAATGACCTAGCTTCGCATAGGTAAGCTGTCTCTGGACACTTTATCTTCATGTTGTGTAATCCCGCCAGCGAAAGCAGAGCCTGGAAAAAGTTACGTGCCGCTCAGGAAGTAATAATAAAAAAAGGAGGGAGGACATTTAAAATCAATCATTGTGGGTGGCATTGACCGGTAGAGATTGGCCATTGGTCATAAAAAGTCGTAGAAAAACATAATTTACAATTTTAAGATGTAGCATTGATAGAAAGAAGCTGTCCCCTGCTGTCCTCGTTTTGTACGCGTGGTTGCCCGGATAATGAATTCATATTTGAATGAGGAAAACGTATAATGTGGCCCTTCACATGTTGGTAATCCTTTGTGATGTCGTGTCTTTCTGTGTCTTCAGGTGGCAGTGGACCTGTGTCGTCAGAGGGGCATGGTGCCCACCCACTCGGTGAGTTTCAGCGACGGGACGGAGCGCGACGCCGAGGCTCTTATGGAGGAAGTCCTGAAGCTCAAGTCTCTCCTCAGCACCAAGCGAGAGCAGATCGCTACCCTCAGGACTGTTCTCAAGGCTAACAAACAGGTACACACACACACGCACACACACAGTGGGATCCATAATAACACCACACACACACACACACACACACACAGTAGACACGCTCTTCTAAATACTTAAAAAAAAAAAAAAAAAAAACTCACTCAAACTTTAAATCAATCTATTGTACGTGTGGCGGTGTGATTAGCGAAGTTTAGCCATTCAGCAACCTTACTAATAATCCTAGTAATCTAATAAGACTAGTAATCTTCCAACCAGGATCAATGCAGAACTTTCTCACTGTAATTAGATAACTTTCAACTACTCAGTTGCTGTTTTCACTTTTATCTCTTTTTTTATGACTGAAGGTTCCGGTTTCATTATTTTAGCTTGGCCTGCTGAAAGTCTTATCTGACCACTAATTGCAGCTGCTTTGAATGGTTCTTTTTGGGACAGCGCTTTTTTTTTTTTTTTTTGCCAGTGCCCATTAAGAATATTTTTTGGAATCCTATCCTTGGTGTGAGAAATAAATCTTGAAGCTAATAACGAATTATATAAAAACTGTGGTTTGCTTTCGCTAGTCTGTACTGTAATGTCAGTGCGTAGATGGTCCCTTGGGCGTTGAATAAGGAAGTTGCTTTTTAGAAGAGTTTGATGGGCTTCTTAAATGACCCATCCTTCTCTCTCACACACACACACACACACACACACACACGCTTTCTTTTCCATTCTTATGCCCCCAGCAGTTTGTGACCCACTTCTGTCAACCCATTCATTGTCACACTCACTAGCTTGGCTAGGCCATGCTCACACAGGTTCACTTTTTAATTCAAATGTCTAGGTCTCTTTCATCACTCTATTCTCTGTTAGCCTCTAGAACCTACACCAAGGTTATGCATGCTAAGGTTAGTGTGCCCTTTTGGGCTCTGCTATACCACAAGTGGCAGTCTCTACCTGTGTAATTATTAGCTGTTTGGGTTAATGTATCAAACAACATGAAGCACTTTCCCTGTAAACAATTATGGAATAAACTTTAAATGACCCTATTATGAAAAACAATCCTTCAATAAAATCATGTGGTGTTGCAAAACTATTCTTGGTTGCGTTCAAAAGAGAAGTCAGGTCTGTTCTGCCCCCTAGATAAAAAGCAGAATATTATTTATATCCGTGTTCATTTTGTCATTTGAAATGCAGACAGCTGAGTTGGCTTTGAGCAACTTGAAAACCAAGTACGAGACGGAGAAGAGCATGGTTTCAGAGACCATGGTGAAACTGAGAAACGAGCTCAAGGCCCTGAAGGAGGACGCAGCCACCTTCTCTTCGCTCCGTGTCATGTTCGCAAGCCGGTGAGTTTTTTTAAAGTTGCATTAAATAGTCAACATGTTCACACTGAAGGTTCATGTGGGTTTTGTCATAAGCGTTCTAGAATACCGTAGTGTACTTAAAAACAGGACCACTGATTAAGAAAAACTACTGGGAAAGAACGAGGGGGATAATTGATACATTTGCTCATACGTCAGCTAAAACTCAGGCATAACAAGTAATGCAACCTTATCCAGATTTGCAGTCAACTGTAGACTGCACGCTATTTTGAATTCCTGAATAGAATAAGGACTTGTTTTTCTGTTTGGAATAAGGCAAACAAGAAAAAGTCTACAATGAAAAACAGGTAGGCCTAAACCAAAATAAGCTGCCTATTACCAGGCAGTAGCTAGCTAACATTGGCTTCCCGCTGGTAGTTAGGATGCCAATTAATTAATATTAAGCTTTATGGCTAAATTATCTTCCCTTGGCTAGCTAACTTTAGCAAGCTTGCTGCTAGCCAAGACCCAGCTGAATTAGCTTGCTTTAGCATTAGCTAACTATACACTTATGGATTTACAGGTGGCTTAGAGTAGACAAGCAAGCTGGACTCATGAAGGTTACATTGTTTTTATTTATGTTTTACGATAGTGTAAACCCAGTGCTCAAACAAGTGTGTCGTCCCGTCAATTTACTTACAAACTGTTTTCTAAATACATCTGGGCTAATGTAGCCAGACCCTCTAATACCCCTTTGGCAGGGAGTAGAGTGTAAATGGAGTGACAGTCTTTGGGTACGTTCATAACTGAACTGCTCTGCCTTCTCCCTCCAGCCTCCACGTCAGCCACTGTTTGTGTTCGTGCTCTTGATGTGGTTCAGCTTCTGTCACTACTGTCATGTAAGCGGATTACTGTCCGTTTTAGCCTTCTACCACTGGACAATCCGCGGTCTCACGTGCAGATTAAAAGGTACACATGCTGTGTCCAGTGACGATGCAAATTGGAGCACGGAAAAAAAAAATTTTTTTTTTTTTTTTTTGCGGGGTCGGGCAATGACCTCAGGAAGTGAGCGCCTGCAGACTCTGTGCCATGTTCCTATTTCACCTTCGTCTCTTTCTCCCTCGCCCATCGGCGTAGGACAGTGGTGAATGGCCAAAGCCATTGTCTTTGTGTGGGGGGTTAACCTTGAGCTGTGCTTTGTGCTTCATTTACCAGTTGGGATTAGGCTTCCTCTCACGTTGACCTGCTGTTTTCGCCTGCACTGGTTCTATTAGGGTAATGTGGGTTTTATGGATGCAAGTACGTGGGCCCTAAATTAGGGTCCGTGAAGTAAAGTAACATAAATTATATTTAAATCCACATGTTGTTAACTTGGTCTTGAGAAGAAAGTGTTGTCCCTCCATATGGATAAAGTTAATGTAATAAGTGTTTTGTCTATGCATGAGTGATTGTTCTTCAATTAGTTGTTCCGTACAAGCAGAGAAAGCCACAAGCGGCTTTGACATCAATGGCTTTTTATAAAGATGAATTGCCGCTGAGTCTAGTGTTTGCTTAGCCAGTAGAGAGATACAGTGTGTACTCCACATATTTGCTTCAGTCTCTTGCACACTGGAGGATCTTTAAAAACTGCCCCATGCCTATTACCTTTTAGTATAGTGCCACCATGTGGACATCTTGCAGAACTGCATTGTTTGCAGTGAAAGCCTTTTTGTGATTACACTCTTTGCTTTGTTCCAGGAACATGTCTAAAAGCAAGTCCTTGCGGTTTGTAGCTAAATGGGACTGTGTGTGCTATCAATGCAATACTCAAGGAGCTGCTTTTTGTTGGTGTTAAGCAACGATATTAGCATCTTGATGATTGGTGGGCTGACAAATGGTGATACGGCTCACGGCTAAGGTTGATCTATTCTTAACAGAGTGGAATCTGACTTTCCTGCAAAGAAATGCCACGTACTAGCGGTGCTCCGGACCAAAAAAAAGATTCAAGGTTTCCCTCTTTGGAAAAAGAAAGGCGCAAAATGCCCTGTTACTATTGGAAACCATGTGGGAGGAAAAGGCGTTTGTAGTTTAAAAAGCACATTCTGTGGACCTTGGCTCTACTCACTCTTACTCTTTAAAATGTGTATTTTGGCTGACAACTTGAATCTTGCTTCAAGATTTTCAGATTGTCTCCTTACCCAGTCACTTATCAGGCATACTAGTCTGTCTGTGTATTTGTAGAACTAACATTGTGTGAACATATTTTGTTGTCTACCCTTTGGGGAGTGTCGTTTAACCTGTTTGTGTGTGTCTCTGTTTGTCTACTGTTTGTTTGTGTGTGTGTGTGTGTGTGTGTGTGTGTGTGTGTGTGTGTGTGTGTGTGTGTGTGTGTGTGTGTGTGTGTGTGTGTGTGTGTGTGTGTGTGTGTGTGTGTGTGTGTGTGTGTGTGTGTGTGTGTGTGTGTGTGTGTGTGTGTGTGTGTGTGTCTGTCTGTCAGGTGTGACCAGTACGTCACCCAGCTGGATGAGATGCAGCGCCAGTTGGCTGCGGCCGAGGACGAGAAGAAACTCGAACTCTCTGCTCCGCATGGCCATCCAGCAGAAGCTGGCCCTCACCCAGCGGCTCGAAGACCTGGAAGCCCCCATGTCCCCCCACCACAGCCTGAGCAACAGTCCCCGCCGCTCTCGCACCAAGGAGCTGGCCAACAAGTCCGGCCGGGCCCCCCGGA